>JAOEHI010033885.1:9914-23701 GCA_025447815.1 Percopsis transmontana | reverse complement strand
AGTTTCACTTTTTGAATGGAATTACTGAAATAACTCAACTTTTTGATGATATTCTAATTATATGACCAGCACCTGTAATTAAGTAACATTTACTTAGTATCTTCACGAATGTTAAGTTTAGTGGTAATTAGATTTTACTTGATACTGGCAAGTGAGTTATAATTGATATTACTGCAGTAAAATGTAGGCTACTTTTTTATTAAATCCTACAAGTATTTTTTTCAGTGTAGCTGGCTTCCTTGTTTAAGGAAGCTGTTCACTCATTACGGCTAACGGGAGCATCTGTTACGTAATACATATTTTATACCAAGTTATACCCTCTCTTTGGCAGAATTATTTTCTCTGGTACAGATAAACTAATAGATGAGCCGGTCCAAGATGAGCGGTCAGCAAACAAAGGGTTCAAAAAGTTAGAAGGAAACCTAGATCATTCTAGTTTATCCTTATATTGCGATAGTTAGTTACTTAAAAGTTTAGTTTTGCTCGAGTTTCTAATTGTGTTACTTTGGGGCATTTGTTAGGAAAAACACTGCAGGGAAATCTGCAGCCTGCTTGGGTAAAGAAAAAAGAGAAATTATGTCCTAGTTTCTTGTAAATCATATTTGGTATATGTTTTGGTACAGAATATTGGCTGAAGCCCGCTGGAATGCCTGTGCATTTGTTTAAATCTGTAAAAAAAGATATAGGAAAACCTTGAACAAAAATATAAAGTAAGATAAATTTACAACAGCAAGATTAATATTGAATTAGAACTGGTAAAAGGTTTTGTTAATAATATGATACATTATTTTATGTTTTGGGGCATTTGAACTATGTTAAGACAGGGACTTAACTACCGTTAACTACATAGGGATCCATTTTCATAGTCAAGGCTCATATGCCGCAAGTCCACGGCCAAAATGGCCAATACTTTTTTGCTAATTTCGGGACGGCGGTAAGCAGTCAGAATGCATGTAGAAATTAAGCGTGACTGTTAATGGCAAAGGCCGCAGCTATAAAATGAGAAGGTATCCATAGAGAAGGAAGAAGCAGGAAAAAATATCTTCAAGTAGTCTACGGCCAATAAAATCCGCTCACCTCATTTCCTTTAACAGCAGTGCGCTCTCTGTCTCGACAGTGAAAAGTCCAGACCGGCAGAAAAGCTTCTCGCGAGGGGAAACTGTCAAATATGATGTCCTTGTTCGGGATGTGTAAAAATATGGCACATCTAATAAACCACCATGATACATGTGCATTTTGTTTTGTGGTTAAAAAGGAGGACAATAGTAGTTAGTTAAATTATTGACGAAATAGATCACATAACATGCACGAAGATGGCGTGTGAGATTTTGGATATGTCTGTGCTTGGTGCACCTTCGCCTAAAAACACCGGAAACTACCACACAACGTCTGCGCTCAGACGTGGTCTGACCAGGCGAAGACGCTAGTGCAATATTTGGCACCAAACTAGCACTGCGCCACCTGATTTTGACGGACACGCTCTCTGTTGCCCCCACGACGCACATTTAGGCGCAAACGATTTCATGGCACTCCGGTAAATTAGCAAACGCACCCAGGCAAGAGAAAAACCACCTTGTATGGAACGCCAAAAGGGTCATTATCTACCTGCAACATTCGATTCTTAGAAATTAAGCCAATGCCAAAACTTCCTCGAATGGCCACTTGAGGCTGGCTCCAAAAGAGAGTAAATCCCAATAGACCCCCATGTTAAAATGTCCAACTTTACTGCACAAATAAACATGTTTACAGCCTGGTACATAAAACGGGTTTGGTCTCTATAGCTAGTTTCCACATTCATGACAATTGTAAGGAGGGTGAATTTTTATATAACTCATCAGTTGAAATTATATTAAGCCATCAATTTATCCATTCATTATTACACGTAGCGGGAGTTAGGCGGGAGTCTGACATTGCCAAGATGGCGATGGTCCGAGCCAGCACACTTGGCTTCAAACCATAGCTTCAGCTTTAAACCCGTTCTTCAGAAACTCTATGGGTGACGTCACGGAAACTCAACTGAAAGTCATGACATGAACCCTGGCTTCCACAAATGCCTCTACTATAAAATGGCCACTAGATGGCGTGCCTTTATTGCAATCTGTTCAATGTCAGAGTTCATTCAGGATTAGAGGCTTTAGGCCACGCACAGTTAGAGACAGGTAGTAGCCTATCCAAGAAATGTGTGTTTATTAGGTCAAACTGAAAAATGTCTACTTGTGTTTGGTTTAGCAGAGAAAACATTTATTAAATAACGGCAACACAAGGTTACAGGTTTATAATTTGTAAAGAGTTCTAACTGAGCCCTTTAGTGAAATGGTAAGTTTAATTCAACGAAGACTTCAGCCCTAGCCTATTTACATAGAAAACTGAACCGGACCTGTCAATCCGCTGGATGTCGGGCCAAAACAAGTCCGGTGAGCATGTCATAATTAAGTAACAGATAGTAGGCCTATAGGATACCATCCCTTATACAAAAAAGAAGTATATTACAACATATTTTTTCCATCATTAAAAAATGATACTGTGAATTGTATACTCCTAGTATCTTCTTTTTTGATCATAACTACTACTGCACCATGCTAAAATCCTTGTATATGCAAATGTCTTTGCAATTAATCTGATTCTGATTTATACATTTCATGTGTTTTATGTTACTAGAATGCACATTTATATATAGTTAGTAAGTTAAAACTAACCAATGAATGATGTCATGCAATTTTAAAAGCCATTGGACCTGTTCTCTTAAAAGCCTGTTGATACTCCGATCCTGAATTAACTCTGACATTGAAGTGATAGAGATTGGAGTAAAGGCACTTGAATAAGAGCATGGCATGCCATCTAGTAGCCCTTTCATAGTAGAGGCATTTGTGGAGTCCCATTCGGTTCATAGCATGACTTTCAGTTGAGAAAATGAAATTCATAAAGCTATTATATTATAGTAGTGGAATGCTCATAAAATAAATTAATCAAACACTCAACTAAATGTTTTCAGGTGATTTGCCATCCTCTCATCTTTATCTGGACAAAAGTATTCATGTCTAGAAAGTCCCCCTTCCCCAGTTATTGCTCCTTTTCCCATAAGCAATAACAACAGCGCCCTCTGTGGTCACAGATTTCGGTGTAACACCAGCATCGAGATCCTTCTACCGATCGTGCATTCTTCATTAGCCAAACTCTCCTGCAATCTGTCCAGTCTTTGAATGCCCTCAGCTTAAATGACGGCCTCAGAATTTAGCCAGCACTATAAGAATACATAACGGCTAAGTGCCCTCCAATTGCTCCTGCTGGATCAATTTCTGGCTTGTTTATGCTGTAGTTTTGCAAGCGGACCTAGAAGCAAGTAGGCAAAGGTGCGGTCAGACAAGATATTTACATAGTAGAATTGAGTTTCAGGTACAGGCAGGGTCACTTATGCTTGTAGAATTACAGGTCACCTCAGTAGATTACTAGCTAAATATATTAACATTACCATAAATGGTAAAATAGTGTCAATGGAATTTGGGAGTAATATGAACCAGATGGAAGTTTACTGTGGGTCACATCTGGGTACGCATGCCACAGACACACACATAAACATGGCAAAACCTAAAACAATTGGCTACATCTTAAGCATTAGTTACATTAATCAGTCTGACTTCTCCCCGCAAGAGTGGGAGCACAATTCGATGAGTGCAATGTGTATTTAAAAGTTAATGAAAGGTTTTGAAATTTGTGCCACACTATGAAGATATTTTACATAGATACACCTGATAGTTCTAAATTGTAATGTTTTTAAACAAATGACTACTCTTATTTTAAGATATGGTATTAGTTTTTCAGCCACTGACCGGTATAAGGGCATGACTTCTTAAAATGTGTCACTCATTGTGTAGTGTTTACAGTTACAAAGTTATGTGACTAACTTTCTAATCTGTGAGTTCACAGGTTAAAATGTATCAGAACTATCTGTGCTTTAAAGAGTTCAAGCTTTTAAAATTTTCTAAATACAAAAGCAATCTATAAATCCATAAATAAAATCTAAATAAAACATTCTGAACTAATACTAAAAAAAAACCAGCAAAATATACTTTATTGAAATAATCACAATTCATTTTTAGTCATAAAAAAACAATTACACTTAATGTGGTTTGGGAATATTTTGGTACATCAGGCACATTTCTGGTAGTAATTTCTCATTAGTGCATTTGATTTTAAAGTGTTACAAATAACAAATCACCTTCTTAAACACATTAGCTGAGGGAACAAGGGATCTATTGGTAATAGATAACTGTATAAATAGAAACCTCTCCCTGCCTGAATCATACATGAAGCGTTATCCAATTGTGTAGTTTGATCAACCCAATAAAACTAAAACTCTCAAGACGGTGATATATTGTTTTTAAATCCTTGCGCAATCAGTATTGCCGAAGGATTATAAACACACCAATTCCAAATAATCCCATTTCTACTGTACCATTTGCTTTATGTCAATGTAACTTTTTGAACAGGTAACGGTGCCATGTGACATTACTCCAAATGCATCTTTCATAACTTTGGGAATGACAAAGATAAATCTTTACAGCAAAGAAAACAAAATAAAACACTGTGGGTATATGAAAAAACGACTAAAAAACGGAAGTGTAACTTTTCTTGATCACTGCCAAGTTATGGAAAATCTCAACAGGATTAAGCAATCATTTGTCATGCATATGGGCAAGAAAATCACTTGTAACAAGAATCACGTGATGCATAATTCTGAGTAACAAAGTTTATGTAGGAGGAATGTGAGACCATGAACTATAATGTACATAATCCAAGAAGACTTAAAGTACCTGTAGAGCAGAGTATAAGTGACAAGCACAAACTACTACAGCATATTTTGCTAAACAAGTAAACATTTCAGTGGCCAGTCACTGAAGAGTAACCTCTTCACCTCTAGGTCCGATTTCTGGACCTGTGTAAATCATCAGTATACCGCTTAGAGTTGCAGTAGGCAACCTTGAAGAATTAAGCAGGAATTTACAAAAATGTACATCTGAGAGTACAACCGGCACACCATATACAGTAATTATTGTTCAATTCTCAAAATTGTTTACTGGACTGAAAATGCAACAGGTCAATATGAGAAATGTGAGATAATTATTTAACTTAGAACATCAAAAGAAAACTGAACTGTGTCGCGCTTTTTGAGTGCTTCTTTAAACTCACTGAAAATGAAATAAAACTTTCAGATGTATCAGGTAGGATGCCAAACATAATGAAATTCACAAAACTTTTTTTTGATTGTCTCAACCCATCTGTTTATTGTGCTATGGTTGGTTTCTAATACCAACGGTTAAATATTGTAAAATAAAGAAATACATAGCTATGCGTCACAGTAGAAAAATTGCAGGTATTAAAGCACTGGATTATTATTAAGAAACAGAGCTATTTCAATGCCACTCTGTAAAACATTTACCCACCTGGCCAGCAGGTGGAGCTGTAGGATAAAGGGCTAGCCCTTCTTTTCATGTAAGGACCAGGGGGGAAAGGGGGCGTGTCAAAATTACACTGAAGCTGACATTTACACTAGGATAAAGGCTGTACAGTAATGCATACGTACATAGAACCTAATGATGTATGCATTAAATATTAAATCATACCAACCCAGGTGAAGACAAACCTCTAGTCTTCTAGTTTCTATGGATAACAATCGCACAGGTGTAAATATCATGAAAGTCTAGTGTCACATACAGCTTAACAAACAAAAACTAAACAAATAAAATCTATGCAGCATTTAATTTCTACAAAATAAGACAATCAACCCACATAGCACAAAGCTATAGTAATGAGCAGAATGTTTTGCTTGACAAAGAGAAAGCTTAAATCATTTCAAAATGAAACAGACATCTCAGAATCTCAGATAGCATTTGAGTCAATTACAGTGTCCATAATTTATGAGTCCATTACTTCTAAAACAAGAATCCGATCCGATAGTCACTCTTATAATACCAGGAAGTATACGACACCCTATTCACGTCTTTGACACATATTTTGACTATATAACACAGTCAAGCATTTTACAAATACAAAAATCTTCGACATGCATAAATATAATCTTTGCTTTGCATTGGTAGATAAAATATATATAGCTCACTCTGTGGAAAAAAAAAGCATTCAGGATTTATAACAGCAGTTTCCTTGTAAGGAAAATGGGATTAATAGACCCTGAAGCAAAACAGATTGCCAGCATTTGGATTTATCCATCTTCTACCAGCCCAGGCCTGCTAAACAGAGCTAGGCTCCTAAGCCACAAGGCCTCACTTGACCAGTCCACAATCTCAAGTCTTGAGTCTAAACAGTCCTGTGCCTAAATGAAATGTTTAACAGTTAAAAGGAATCATATACAACAAAGTCCATCATTAAACAAAGAAAATCATGGAACTTTAACCAGAGTCCTGTATTTTTGGAAATATAAACCTTGTGTTTTAGAGAAATTGCACCATGAACTTCAAGTAAGGACATTTTATGTGTACTGAGAAAAATGATTATAATGATGTTAATTCTCCTTTTTAGGGAGTGAAGAGGCTGTGAAGGAGTGAGCCTCAAGTAAATACTTTTAGGAGTGTGGATGGAAATAAAAGGACAAGCTTGCCTTGATTATAACTTGAGGTGATTATTAAACCTGTCCAAATGTCCACTTGGAACCCCGTTTTGGAGCTACCACATTGGTTTTTAATATGGGATCAGGTCTGGACCTCCAGAGGTGCAGCTGCGCAATGCTTTTTGGGGGGCAGGAGATAATTTGACCTTTGTGAAAGTAATGCGTTTGTTTTTACTTAATCTAGATTCATTATCTTTAAAAAAAAAATTATTGTAAAGAGTATGTTTGTTATCTTAGCCAGTTTTTGGATTTGTGACTACATTTATGCAGCAAAAAATAAGTGATTCATAGACTGAACACACTTCCTTGGTGGCCATGGGTAAAAAAAAAAGGTTAAGAACCACTTGGCTAGCAGTTTCTCCATGTTCTTCATGGCCAAGAAGCTCTTTAAAATCTACATGAACACAACATGCTGAGAGCTTAAAAACATGCTAATCTCTCACCAATGTCAGTAACAGATGTACCCATTCCATTGACACCACTGAGACAGAGACAGCTAGACAGGCCGATCTCTATCCCCTTATAATACAGCATTGTGAGGCTCCTTCTGGAAGCCAACAAACAGTGTGAAAGCAACATAAAGGCCATATAAATAGTCAAGATATAAATATGTGCACATAGAGTCACCTTTGGTGAATCTCTTTTGATGGTAACATGTGTCATTAGGGAAGTCTGACATCAAGTCAAAATACTAGAACGGCCATTTAGAAAACATAGCAGTATGCATAATGGAAAGCTGCCACTTTTAATGTCAGAACTTCTCTCAAGATAAAATAATCACTTTGACCTTTCAAGAACAGCAGGCTAACACTGACCAGTACTGCAAAAACACAATGACTTCCGTAAGGCAACTGGAACCATTCAAATCAAACAACATGGCTTCAACCATAACAGCCCCCCGTTAAGTTATGTTACTGACAGATCAAATCGTGGTCACTGAGCCAGGCCCAGATCTGAATCATCTCCTGTGGGGTCCTGGGATGAACAAGCATTAAACTCTTGTAGGCACATGGGTTTGACCTATACTTCTCCTCGATATCAAAGGTCCTAAATCCCTTGTGTTTTTCTGGAGCCATCCCCAGTTTTCGAAGGCACATGCCTGTGTACACATCATCTATAGGGTAGAGTGCCACCTCCTGGGATATGTTGTAAAGGCGGGCAGCTAGGTCCCCAGAGTACAGGTAACCCCCTCCGCCTGCGTAGGGAGGGTATGTTCCAACATAAATGCTCGCTGGGATGAAGTACTTCACCTTTTTGTCTCGATGTGGCCCTGCATTTGTGATCACATCCCCCACAAACAGATCTCTGGCTTTAGGCACCGACAGACCTTTCAGGAACTCCAGGATGTGGAAGGTGTTGACGAAGACGTCATCGTCGCCCTTGAAGATATAGCGTGCCCCAGGGCAGCGGGACTGAATCCAATCCAGGAAGAGCACTTCTTTAACGGTCAGGTTGAAGAAAGAGTCTCTGTAGTCCCACTGGACCACATCTTTATGCTGTGTGCTCTCGTAGTGCAGCATCTCTGACAGGTCTGGGTGGTGGTCTACGGCCGTGGTGTTGCCCAGCAGAAAGACCGTCACTACCGTCCTATTGGCCAGAACTCCAGCCCGTCCCCAAGACTGACGAATGGCTTGGCGGCGGTCAAAGTGCGGGGCCAGGGATTTCACGGCTAGCAGCAAGTAGGGTGGGTCCTTACACAGGTCGGGTTGGTCCACTATTAGGGGGTAGGTGCGGCAGTTCATGTAGAGCAGAAAGTCCTTGAATCGTCCTGGTAGGGAGTTGTAATCTTTTACCTCGGTCATGACCTTTAGATTGGGATGGCAGCGGTCAGAGGTCAAAATCGTGTTGTTCAGCCAATCGGGCAGGTCTTCAGTGCTGTAGTTAGCGGTTAGAACAGGGTTGTGTTGGAAGTCCAAAATTTGCTGCTGGCGGTTCCAGTAAGACGGCTTGGGTGCCAGCTTAGTCCAGAAGGCTCTGGTCGGGATGTGGGGCTTGTGGCGTCCGGTCTTGTCCTGGCTGGGGTACCGGGAGAACAGGATGAAGATGAAGAGGTTGACCATCGTCACAGTCACCAGAACCTTCAACCTCCTGCGCAGCAAAGCCATGGTGACGTGCTGGACACCACCTGGACACACACACACACAGAAAGAGAGATACGTTTGTAATGCATGTCAAATGAATTTTCAGAACTTGTGGCAGAGATGTCTGAAAGAGATTTTTCAGGAACTCAGACAGGAAGGGACATAAATCATGTGCTTTTGATTTCACTGGTGAACACAATGGCAAATAAAGTTACTATGCAAGGCATCAAGCTATCTGTCTGAAAAGCAGTGAGCAGACCCCGCACTGTGGTTTACCATGAGTATTAAACTCAAAAGTTATAGTATGTTATACTACTACTACCGTACACATGCATCTTAGACCAAAAATGCTCTGGAAATGTTGTGACTTTGCATAAGGTGTGAACAACACCAAGAAAACATTATCCATCTAAGTCCTTCTTCCAAGATTCCAGCTCAAGATTTCCAGAAATCTCCTGTTATGGCTCCACGAGGCATGCTCCCTGAACAATTGCACTGAGGCATGCGGAAATGATTTCTACATTATACATGCGTAACATCCAGCCTTCCCTAATCCATTCAGGAAGCTCATGGAAGCACAGGCATGTCCTGTTCACAGAATATTTATGTCATGGTAAATGTACATATAATGAGAGGGACTTCAAATAATTGACAGCCAAGTTTAATCGCTCTTTTTTGATACTAGAAAAGTATAAACTCCATGTGCAGGACATTTCAGTCTTTCAGAGTCACGAATAATTAGATGAGCGATGACGCATTCAAGCGTTACCAAGATAGCATGTAGAAGAACAATTTGTGGTCTACTGTCATACAGTATACATGTATTCATCATTGTACAAACAAAAGTTAAACTGGCAAAAACTAGCTTTCACAGTTTGAACTGTGTCAGCAGGATGTCGACTATACCAAACCACATCTAGTTGGTTGCCTTACAATTGCACAAGCACGCATGCACGCAACTTAATCACCGACCTCAATGTTTCTTATGATTGCAAACTGTTCTTTTCCCTCAGTCAGTCAGTCAGTGAGTCAGTGAGAGAGAGCAAAAGAGAGAGAGAGGTATGCGTAGTATAGGATAGTGTTATGGTGGAAAGCATCTGGGTTTGATCCACAATATGCCTGGCAACTTGCAAGCATCCTTGAGCAAGAGGTCTTACCCCTACCTGCTCCTTAAAGGGGCAATCTGAGATTATTTTTCGGTCGCTGGAAAAACAAAGCTGTTTTTCTTGATATACACAAAAGGACTTGAGCAACCCCTCTTGCACCTGAAAACTCAGCGTGTGACTGTGGCGTCCCAGAGCTCCCCTGCCCTGCCTGAAATTCCCCCAACCCCGCTGTTTTCAAATAAAGCAAGTCAGTTTGCAGTAGCTGGGGGGCGCTATATACACAGTAGGATAAAATGTCGGTTTGTCCCTTTAATACTTGTATTTGTACTTACAAAATCATTGCTTTGGTTAGATTGTCTGTTGTGTCACGGTCTTTTGTCAGGTCTAAGGTCACACACCTCCCATTCAGTCATGGTAAGCATTTAAAAAGCTTTTTAACCTTTTAAAAATTAATTAAAAAGGTTTATCCCAGAGAAATCATGCATAGGGGATTTCAGAAAAGCCAAATATTTGACCTGACCTGAGGGAGGAAAGGAAAAAAAAAAATATATATATATATATGCGGGAGCCGGGAGGAGGCAAACACAGAACAATCCAGCCTTTCACACTGACTGATAACATTCTGCTTACACTTCATTCACATATATCTAATTTCTTTCATCCCTTCCTCTCTTTATCTTTGGCTTCTGCTGTATCATTCTTTTATTGTGGGGTAGCACACAATACATTTTGCTAACATTTCTTATTGCGGGCTAGTACAGTTATTATTGCTACTATTTCTTATTAATATTCCTCTACTACAACTCCTTCCACATTTTTTTACTTTTCAACTTCATTCATACTTCAAAAGTATTCAAGTACGTTCAGACTACCTTGCGTGTATTTATTACTTTCCCCATAGGAATGAATGGGGATTATTAAGATACCATACATCTTCCACTTCTTTCAACTTTATTCAACTAGTTATACTGTTGTGGAGTTCAAGTACATCATAGTACTTCATACCATGTCAAATTACTTCATAGTACTTTGTGCTTTCTAGCTCTACATACGACGTCCTATAATACATTTCAGGACATCTAGCACTTAGTAGTACTTTAGTAGTAGGACTTTGAAGTTGGTCATAGAGAGTGGTGAGGCACGTCATTGGACTTGGTAGGGAGTCCTCTATCAGTCCTCTATCGCCAATTGGTGCGTTGTAGCCACGCTTGTCTCTGATTGGCCGAGAGCTTAAATGTTTATAACTCGGCAGCTGTTTGTCCTATAGAGTAGTTAGACACACCATTAGACTCAGTAAAGTACTTTTTAGTACTTCAGAATACTTGAAAGTACTTTACTGCTACTCGACCTGTCAAACCAGAAGTCTTCACTTCACAGATGAAACTGAGGCTTGCTTACTTCGACCAGTGTTAGTTAACCTATGCTTGAAGCTGTTGACTCCCAGAAACCTGGTTCAGAATCTGGTCCTTGGCTTGACACCATGGCTTTCATTGCAATTTCCCTTTCCCTAGCGGCACACATGCACAATATTAGTTTCAAATAAGAGATTTGCTGGATAGAACACTACGTTTATTTTTGAGCTTAGCAGAACATCCAAGGCCGTCTGTAGTGGGAATTCAGCATGTCGCACATGCACGGTCAACGCGCGCAGGCCCGCACTTTCAGTTGAATTATATTTAAATGTTTGAGCAGGATGTATTTCCTATTCATCTTGCAACTTTGCATTTGATGTTGTGTTGGAAAACGGGACATTTCTAAGTGAACTTTTGAACAGTAGTGTGTGTGTGTATCCATCCATCCATCCTATATATACACACACACACACACACACACACACATTAATTGTTTATCCCACAAAGAAGATTCCATTGTGATCAGATTTTGTATAAATGTTCAGAAAGGAGGTCATGCTCAGTCTGAACCAGTCAGAGCTCAGGAAATGCATACAGAACTGGTGTGTAACATTACAAGCTCACAGCCTATTGGATAACAAGTTGGCTAAGCAAGCTTTGGTTTTTAAATCAGCCATGACTGATAGCATTATTCATTTCAAAACAACTTGTTTAGTTCAGTACCGTATCCAGTATTAATCAATCTTGGTAAACACAACCTTGTGGGTGCGTTAATGCGTTTATTTTGCTATGTTCCGACAACATGAATGTTATCCATCAGTTCAGTTTTATTTGGTAATTAAACATTTGCTTTGTGCTTAAATGTTGCTGTGGTATTTTGTAATATTCAGCAGCTGCTGTGTGTCAGAGCTCACCATGGTAACGGATGACGGGGCGGTCTCTCTGTACGGTATGCAAATCGCCTTGGATTCATCTCTGCCATGCCCCATTGTACTGTCGTTCTGTCTCTTGTCTTTCTCTGGCTTCCTGGCCTCCATTCCCACCTTCAACACTCCCCTCTCCCCACTGTCTCTCTCAGCCTGAGCAGCAATGAGAGACAGAGAGACCTCAGAGTGAGGGAAGGGAGGCGTGTTCCTTCCTCTTCCGGTATCTCAGGTTTCTGCTGCCCTGTTGCCAAGCAACCTCCCTCCTTCTCTCCCTTTCAGTAGTGCGTACTCTCTCTCTTTTCTCTCTCTTCCCCTCTCCCTCTATTCTGTTCATTCTCCCTCACCTCTGTTTTTATTCCCCTCAGATTCATTACAGCTTCACCTTTCTCTTCCATCCTCGTATCATCGCACGGCCAGTATAGTCAATATTATTACCACACCAACTGGCAGGTGAAACCGATATTGTGAAAAATGTCGACATAATCCTAATGATGCATCAGACAGATACAGGGACCAGCACGGCTATAATATAATATATCCCCAACCCACCCCCCTCTCATATTTTTTCCCAGGGGTAATTATGCCCCCCCCCCCCCTGCACAAGACAAACAAGGAGACTTCTGGGAGTTGCTGATGGGTGATAAGTAGGCTAAGTAGGTTGACAAGCTCCCTGCAAGCTCCATACGATGTGATATTTAAAGTTTCAATGAAGGACTTTTTCATAATGTAAATGTCTGTTTTGCTACTCTATATTGACTTCCCCTCAGGAATGAGCCTGTGCAGTTATAAGTTGTGTGCTAAATGCTAGAGCACAACTTTGATTCCCACCCCAAGACCCTTTTTGTTGTCACTGATTTCTATACAGGTCAGAAAAACACCGTCGTGGGATGGGCTTTGGAAAAACTGATTTTATACCAATATAAGGTTTATGAACGTGGTACAGATGACTTGTGTAACAGCTTAAGCATTTGATTTAAACCTCCATGGCTGAAGAGATTTGGGGGAATGCCTATATAAATTGCTGTAGGAATCACAGCTTCTTTTAAGCCCATCTGAGATGCTTCATGTACAAAACTCTATTCTTTCTAGATGAAAGCGTCTAACAAAAGCATCCATTGAAGCTCGAAGTCTTAGCAAAACAGGGAATAGAACATCTAACCCTGGGAGGGCCTTGTTCTGCACATTAGACAGGACCACAGTTTTGCATGAATACTAACACTATTAGAGAAGATACCAGTGATATAGTCAGCTCACACGAAATCTATTGATTACATATGGCAGTAAACTACTGGACAATGCTAAGACGTATTTAAATAGTGTGTGTTCCACCTGATAAAAGGTTGGTTTAGGAGATGGGTTAAACCTGCGTGGGGGTTAGCTTGCAGATAAAGGCAAAAATCAAGGCATAGCTAGGGAACATTCAATGCGGCTGTTTTTAAGGCTTATATGCGCAGGCACAATATGAAATATGCATAACTGTCAATAAAAAGCCTATATATTATAATCTATAATTTCAATCTCTTTCAGGGACATACTTCATCTTAAAAAATATCATCTATGAAGGTGATTATGTGTAATTTAATTTCAACTCTATTGCACATAATCTGTGTGTGTGTGTGTGTGTGTGTGTGTGTGTGTGTGTGTGTGTGTGTGTGTGTGTGTCTTACCTGTGCAAGTGAGTAGGCCTCAACTTGTGTTGT
>JAOEHI010033874.1:0-23701 GCA_025447815.1 Percopsis transmontana | reverse complement strand
CTCTCTCTCTCTCTCTCTCTCTCTCTCTCTCTCTCTCTCTCTCTCTCTCTCTCTCTCTCTCTCTCTCTCTCTTTCCCCTCTGTACTGGCGTCTTTCCCTTGGCAGCGCCCACTGGGCCAGGTAGCAGATGGTGGCTGGTGCACCTGCCACAGAGGTGCATTGACGCCCTCATCTCACCACTCCTCCTGCGTCCCCTCCCGTCCGGCAGGTCCAGAGCAGAGCCCATGAGCTCCCATAGTCGGCAAGGTAAGTTTGGCGATTAAGGTTTCTGATTCACCGCAGAGCTCTGTGCATAGGGAGCTGTTCTTTTCAAGGGAGACGTCCCATTGCTTGTGACCCAGTGTCCCAGTGTATCCCATACGCCAGCGGCCCTCAAACCAGGGTCTGTGTGTGGCATGTGTTGAGGAGCTTTGTGATAAATGCTTGAAATTGTATACGATATTTGGATATTTACTGTATAAATTCTTGAAAATGTGCGTTTCTCTAGAATATTTTTTTTCATTCAGTCTGAGTCCCAAAGATTTCAAAAGCACTGCCACACTCATACAAGAAGGCCAGTAGGGATTGTGATTACGTCTAGTATTACTGCCATGAATTTACAGGACAGTTCAAAATAATGACACCGTTGTTGACGGCAGATGTGTTGGTGTATGTGCTATTGTGGAGTGCCAGAAACATGATTGCTTTCTTTATTGTGTTAAGAGGAACACGGCTTGTAATGGCAACATGGGGACGTACACTTTCTTTAGGGGTTTTCATCCACTCGGTGGCTACAGAAGTCTGGCATTTGGACGCCGTGATATTAACAGTGCTGTCTGAAGGCAGGGATGGAAGGAAGCAAACGTTTGTAATGTTTACCGGGCAAGACATTCCTCTATTGTCAAAACCATGGTTTGGTTTATTGACTTCCGTAATGTTTAAAGTGTAGTATTGGTTGTATTTTCACACACGCTTTAGCTAGGCAGCTGATGAGTGATTATACCTCAGCAAACCTGGATTTTCTAAGCCAATTCTTCCAAGGTTAAAGTAAGTCTGAATGTGGTCGGGTTCATAGTTACCATAGCTTGCCAAACCGAGTATATCCAGTTGTTTGAACAATATTTGTGGTGTGCTGTGTAAGAAAGCAAGTTGGTGCATGTGTATATTTATTTATTTATTTATTTATTTATTTTATATAAAAGTGTAAAATCGAACCCTGGTGTGCCTGTTCTCAAATCCATTGCCCTGAAGCATTTTGACAAGTGTTTGTTTATTTCGGTGTCGCTTCTCACTCTTGTTTAGAGTATATCCCTCTCTTTCACACTCACGCCAGTCAGGGGCATAGAGCTGAGAGGGAACTCCTAAAAGCCTCAACATGAGTGGACACAGGGCAGCACCAATACACTCGCAATACAACTGCTGAGTCATGATACAACACTAACTACAGCAACACAAGGCTTGCATCACTGCTCTGTGCACAGCAGCAGTAGTGCTGACACACACACTGTGTTGCTAATAGTGTGGCGTCTTAAAAATCTCTCAGTCCACCAGGAATTAAGGCTTGCCTGGAAGTCGACAGCACATTGTGAGGAACTGCTGCACTAAATTCTCATGAAAAGAATATAGTTAAATATGCTATATTCATCTTCTTTTTTTCCATACAGGAAAGATAAAACATAGAGACACATTTATAGTTGCTTTATAGTTGCACAGGGCGTAAAAATGCTCTAGCATGTACCTTGTACATTGTAATCCTAGCGTGTAAATCGTCTCTCAAGGCCCAGTTCATGCTATTTATATCTTTGTCTTTAGCCACTTCCTTAAAGCAGTTTCGGCTAGTTAGCTTAAAGATTACAAACAAGCTTATCTTCATGTTATGTCGGTTTCCTAGAATGCAGGAAGTTATAAAGTAGTCCATTTTATCTGGGGCATAGATCTAGATCATTCTAGATAGTGGCGCACTATGTTTATGGCCTGTAAATGATTATCAGGAGTTCCTGTTATCTCGTGCTCTTTATAATTGCATACTATACAGACTTATAATTACATACTATACAGACTTGTTCAGAAATGTATTGTTGTCATTTTAGGTCCATGTTACATGGGTGGTACATGTTACGCAAATATCTTTTGCTGTTTTGAGTCAACAAAAAGTTATTCTCTACATACTGTATTTTAGAACCATTTTAAACATGGAAGCTGTTAGCCAGTGTTTCTGAACTCACTCATTGTTGTAGTCATAATACTGTTTTAGCTTTAAAATCATTTTATACAAATTAAATTGCTGTAATTACTCTTGTTTTAGATGTAGAAGCAGTTTGGTTTTGCATTGTGGCTCGACTTAACAATTTGAACATTGATCAGTTTATGGTTGACAACTTTATGTGTTATGTGTTCTCGTTTGGCGACTTGACCTCAGGCATTGTATTTCAGTGTTTATACACAATAAAAAGAATAATATTTAGTTACAAATTGTCATTGTTGACAGTTATTCTTGTAAATGTGGTCAAACAAATCAGGTGTGTGTACATACATATACACATGCACGCACACGCGCATGCACACTAGGTATACTAGGATGTGCATTGTCACGTCGACAGCTCCAGTATTCGACAGAGAAAGCCAGTAATCGTATTCTAGAGGGGGGTCGATCTCGCAACGATGTTGTCATGTCGCTGTGTTCGGCTGCACCTGCGCTCATCGGGCCGGTGTCACAAAGCCATTTCAGTTTCTCTTTTGGCCAAAGTATACTTTCCTGTCTGCGTACCTCCAAAATGTTGTGTCCGTACAGACCTGCACATGCACGTTGACTGCGCATATGCGACACGCCGAAGCCCCACATACGGCAAGGCATGTCCTGCTAAACTCGCAAATTGAGTGTAAACGTCGCAATAAAAAAAGTCTTTCCAGCGAATCTCTTAATTGCACCAATATTGCGCAATATGGCGCATATTGCGTAGCAATGATCGATCATTGCTGTCACTTGCGACTGCTCGAGTACTCACACACACATGCACGCTTTCAAGTATTATGACAACATGGTATGCTTGTAGCTATAGAGGTTAATGTAGGTAACTAGAGGTTTAGTGCACTAGCTCAATAGTTGGGTACATCACAGTGGCTTCATGCTGAATATAATGAGAATCATAAAAGTAGTTATGTTGGCAGCACAGCAGAGTGTATAGTGCCTCCAAAGCACTAATTTAGAATATGGTAAAACTCTCATGCAACATGCATAAATTTGGGCCTGTGCAGCCCTTTGAGACTGTAATGTGATTAAGGGCTATATAAATAAACTTGACTTGAGGAGTCGATCACACTTGATACTAAATATATATTGTTTTGCAATGTATGCATTGATGCATGTCTTCGGTTATGTGTAGTTCATACTGAAAAAAATTAACTTGCTTTCAAGTTAATGTTAACATTTGTCGCATTCAATTTTGAATTCACACCTGGCCTGCCAACAGATCTGATTCAGTGCTCTTTCTTGACTCACTAGCACGGTGCGCTTATGGATTTCTACTTTTCCCTTTGCACCCAAAAAGGCCAGCTGACAAAAAGACGACTGTATCATCCGTACCACAACCAACAAGCCCAGCTGTGTCCAGCTGAGGATGAGGTCACAGCCATTGGTTCACTGTTGTCATGCTATTGGCCCGGTGTAGGGGAGTTTGAATTGCTGGCATCACCTTCTGTTCTCTGGCGCTGTGAGTGGAGAACAGGCTTCCCCAGCCAAGGGGTTTGTGCGTCAAACTGGACACGGCAGGCCCCTTTTTTAGGCCATTCAGACAGCTATGAACACTGGCACGAGCTAAAGCTAACCGTTACATTCTTCTAGTCTCCCGTTAGGGAGCTTTTCCCCTTACACCCAATTAATTGTCTGCGGTGGTGGGCTAATTCAACTTGATCTTTTATTCTATTATGATTATCGCTAGCGTCTGTTTATTCTCAGTTTCCCTGCAAGAGGCTTGTCGTAATTCCCAGAAGATGGTGAAAAGAACTCGGGGGTGGGGGGATCAGTTTTAGGTATTCGCTGTTGTCAGGTTCGTGCCATTTTTCCACTTAATTACACCTTTATGTAATGTTTTATGCGAAAATACATACCAAGAATGCACACTGGGGGCAAACGATAAACTCATTGTGATGACTTGAATCGATTTTGTTTTTTGGATGTCGTCGATGGTGTTCATTGTTTGGTCTGTCGTCATAGTTGGATGCTGCGTTCACAAATTCCTTTTTAGATTCCTTTCTTATGCACGAAAGAAATTGGTAATTCATCACATTCTCCCAGGCTCCAAAACCTTTACTTTTGACTACCCTGAGTGCTCTTAATGGTAAATGTGCATGTATAAATGTATAACCTTAATAATGTCTAAATCATGTTGCTATCATCTCATTTGATAGCTACTCTATTGGAATTATAATCTGATTCTAATTGTTGGAGTGATTGTTTTATTTTATTTTTTGCAATGTGTGACATGCACACTGTGTCATCATAATTCATAACTGGGATAGTACGCATACAGTGTAATATGATGCACAATAAACATTGCATGTTTGTCTCATCCGTCTCCATGACAGACTTCCCTGTGAACCTTCCCGTTGCTTTTTCATCCCATTATTTTATTTCAGTGACGTTCCGGAGCTCATGTGTCGCTGTGGCTGCACTGCATTAACAGAACTACCAGGAATTTTTCCAACCCAGCTTTAGCAGCTTCCCTAATTCCACTATTGGTGGTGTTTTTAAATGATTGCTTTTTTTTTTACTGACCTCTGGAAGCAGGACTTGAATCTCCGAGCTCGCAAAGCTTCTCTTTTTACTCCCCCCTCGTCATTTTTGTGAATGGACCTGGGATAGATGGGATGGAAAGGCAGTGAATTGTGCTAATTCACAACTCTCTTGATTTTCTCTTGAAGTTTAAGAACAGGCGGCATGCAACACGTTACGCTGGTCATTTAGGAGGTTCTTCTGAAGATATGAGCGGCTGTTGAATCACATTTGCCATTCTCGTTCCTGTTGTTTTTACACGTGTATAAATAATATGATACATTTTCTAAAAAGTATTTCTCTTGTACTGTAAAAAGATGAGACATGCTGTTTTTTCAGTTATTTGCGAAAAAAAGGAACTCTCTTTACTTATTTGATTAAAACCCCCTTCTATGCACAATGGTTATTAAGAGGTTTCAATGGTCCCACGTCACCTTGGCACAAGCCACTCCTCCTGTTCGCAGTTAATTTTCCCCATGTCACCTACCTCTCCCCCTCTAACCCCTCTTCCATACCTGACGGGCCATCCTTTCCCTTTTAGAAACCACCAGCCAACTGAGCACTGAAGGGCCTTTTGTCCAACTTAAGCTTGGGTGGCAATGGTTGGCACGTTGAAATCCTTGGCATTTTGGAACTAAGGTATATAGCCCTGGAACCATTTCTAGAAGACACACACACACACACACACACAAACACACACACACACACAAACAAACTCTGTCCCCCTCCACCCCAAAAACACACACTCTCTCTCTCTCCAGCAGTGGGTAGTTGCTGGCAGAACTCGACTGAAGGGGGATCTTGCGTCAATAAATCGTCATGGAGGGCAACTCCCCTGCCTGGAACACAAACAGAGAGAACAGCCGCCTGCTTCTAGAGGCCTCATATAGCCTGTTAAAGCCCTTTCACACCAACATGGGTCTGCCAGAAGAGAACGTTCGTGCTGGGTTTACTAGGTGGTGGTACATTCTGTAGTAGCTTTGCTCTTTTATATTCCTTTTTTGGGGAATTAGTGTCCACAATGTTTAAATACAAATATACAGCTTTTTTTGCTACACATATTCTCTACGATGTCTATATGCTGAAAAGCAGTGGGAAATACCTCCAATGTCGGTGAGTGCAGCGTAGTGTCACCGACCGTGGATCAACGAGTAGGGCTACAGTTCAGAAAATAAACAAGAGGATCTCCGCTCCCAGAATCCCATCAGTCCTCCTCAAAACCATGATCCATGGCAGATGGTTGTGAATTATTCATGTCAAGTTTGTGAGAAGTGCAAAGCCAAGTTCACATTTTATCCACACAGATTATTCCTTATTCCATGCTATTGAGAAATGGGCACATTGATTTAGAGAGTTGACATTGGAGTAGGTGCCTTACAAGAAACTGTATAAACAGCTGATGCCAAACAAGATCTGGTTTGTATTCTTCAAGTACAATTGGGGAAAGATGCGTCGTCCTGTCTTAAGTTTGATTTAAGGCTTTGTTTATAGTGGCTATCTGCAACCTCTTGTTGTGTTTTTAATTTCTTTACAATAGCTTGTTTGTGTTGTGTCAACACACAAACTAAGCGTTCTATTGCTGTCTGGAGGTAAACGGTACGTCGGAAGTAGAAAAATGGCAGCGCTTCTAGTGTTGTGCATGTTCCAGATCCCAGTCTCGCTGGTCAGTAACATTCAGACACATCACTTTCAGTACGGCTACTCATTTCTATTGGTTCTGGTTTGCAGAGAGCATCTCAAAACAGGGTAGTGTTGGCCTTTAATTGTTAACTCACGCCACAAATTTTTTTTTTTTTAACAAAAGAATCCATGACTGCAATCAGTCATGGATTCATGACTGCATCTTTAAGGACACTTCCTTCCTACTTCAAGCTGTTCTGAAGAGGCTGCACACTATTGATTCTAATTATGCATAGGCTATAGGCTAATATAATTGGCAAATTAATGATTGTATTACTTCTTAAGCAGTGTTTAGGTCTCCTTCAGTAGAAAGTATTATTATTATATTTTTTTTCAAACTTTATTTTGGTTTATATACCCAAATTCAAGGGCATGTGGCTTTTGGCTTCACATTCAAACTCAGCTGCAACATATTTCAGGCTCCTGCTTTTGATATAGAGGCTCCTATTCATTTGGCCCCTATTCTCTTGTGTCATTCTAATTTTCGGTCTCCTCTTTTCTCTCTCTTGGTTTTAATCGCTGACAGCAATAAGGACTTGCAGAAGTCTGGCAGTGGTGGATTAGGAGGCACTGTCTAATGTCTGGGCCAGTCCACTGGAAAGTGAAGCGTAATCTTCAAAAGAGAAGCTTAACCCGTCCTGGTCCTTGCTGATGGTTCCTCATTTGTGTAGGCCACATGCGCTAGGAGAAGGCCCTGGGTGTTAATTGATATGCTTCGTTCTTGAGGTTTAGAGAAGTTAGCTAAAGATGATTGAAGTTAGCCAGAAGGCATTCTGTAGCTAAGCCCCGAGAGAACCCTGTGCGTTCCAAGGAACATCAGCCCTTGTCAGTTGGCAGCTTTTGCTCATGCAGTGTTTGCATCTCGTGATTGTCCAAGCTGTTGGGGATACAAAAGCACCCCCGTCATATCTGCACTCGATGCAGTTTAGCGTCAGAGAAATGGTATTGTTCTCATTTATCCTCGGTTTTGCTAAATTTCCCTCAATGGAAAGATGGATGCGAAGGCGGAACGAGAGTGGGACCAGACTAAACAGAAGCCTTTTTAGAGAACAATGGCAGCCACTGTGGAGTAATAAGATTACTGCCTCATTATTGTCTTTCTCTCTCAGTTTTCCAGAATATTCCATTCAAGTAATCTCATTGCCAGATGAAACAAGTGGGCATTTAGTGTTTGTAAGAATTTATTAAGCATTCAAAGCTTTGCTTGCCGGAAGGAAAGTTCACAATTGAATTAGGGCTTTGTGCTTGAAATGGTGTGTGCTATTCATTGAAAATAACCTCTAATCTTTTACACATTTATGTGTGATTTCTTGGTCGATTTAGATACATACATTTAGGATATTTCTTATTCCCAAAGACTTACAGGTTACCTTTTGTGTTTTTATAGGTTACTTTTTTAGTCTCTTCATTTGGTTTCCAGCCAGTCAGTAACGCTTAACCTTAACATACCACATGTGCTGTTGTATTGTGGAAAGAACTTGTAATTACATCTCATTGGGTTTTTTAGCCATGGCTAACGCATGACTGCAGCTTAGAAGCAAGGCCAAAGATACCCCATCATGTGTTCCACCAATATGGCCAGACTAGAATGCCACTGACTAGCAAGTCATTTGTTATCACACCGGTTATGCGCACTCAATGTAGCGTACAGCTTACACTTAGAAAAGCCCAGCTGTTCGGTGTGTGCAGTAGATGTAGAGATTTAGCGCATGCAAGACCTTGAAGATTAACCCATAAGGCTTCACATCTGCTTACAAGCTGAGCCTAAGAGGTCACGTTGACCCCTTTTAGTGCTGGGGAGGACACAGCATCTTGTCATGCAAAACAAAAAAAGCTGCAGTGTAGTCGGGGTGAGCAGGCTGTGGAGGTCTGTGGAGTTGTTTCCATCTGGCTGAGAGGAATGTGCAGTGAGGGTTTACCCAGGGACAGCAGGTCAGGTAGGTCTCTCAGGATGTAATCGCACTGCCTCCCTGAGCGCAACAGGAAATCAGAAGTTACACAATCCCTGTTTGGAAGGGCTCAGGGCACCCTGGGTCTCCCAGGGCCAAATGAACTTTTCCAGGCACTAATCTGTAGATAAGGAGACCTTTAAACTCTGCTGCTGCTGTGTACCGAAAATGTTTTTTTTTTTCATTTTCATTTCATTTATGTTAATGAGGGGCAGTCCTGATTGGATATGTGATGGGAGAGGAGGCGTAACTGCCTCCACTTACCTATTAGTGTAAACGGAGACAGAAGACACTGTGGACTATGCACTTCTCAGCTCTGCTGCAAAATAAATGCAAGCTAAACATACCACAGTAAGAATAACAGTTGACTGCGTTAATCATAATCCAAACAACAAATGTTACCTGAATTTGAGTGTTTATCATGTACTGTTTAAAAAAATAATTTCATCACTACATTTTGTAAAAAAAACTAACCCGAAACAAAGTGAAGCACAGCATTTGGTCACTCAAAAAGTTGAAAAACAGAGGTGGTCTTTGGAAAGAGGAGTTTAAATGGCCCACTCAAAATCAGCATATTGCGAGGGATGACTTTTTGGTAATTCTTCTATATTCCTACAGAACCCTGATAAAGGCAACAATATTCTATACACACTAGGGATGGACTTTTCAAGCAAAAATACTTTTCGATGGTGACTGGGAACTGTTCGATTATTAATCGATGATCGCAAGCACCCACAAAGAGAAATTGTGGGTGCAGGATAGTCTAGTGGTCTATGTGTTGGACTCCCAGCCAGAAGGTTGTGGGTTCAAGACCCAAAGTTGACCTACCGGTAAGCATGTTTGAGCAAGATGCCTATCAACAGCAAAACATAATCATGCAAATTCCAATGCGGGAGCCAAACATCTCAGAATACCTTTTTTAAAAGACTTTTTATCTGCTGTTCTTCTGTGAACACTCCACTGCACATAGTTGGTTGGTGCTATCAGCTAAGATAAGGCAGCAGGACTGCAGAATCGCTTTCCTTATCTTTACAAACATGCATCTTTACTTTCTGTTTGCCAAAACTTGTCCCCGATAAATTCCTGTGCATTTATTGTACTGTGTGATCAGAGCGAACCTAATGTAATAGCTACAGCATTTCACTGAAGTATGCCCACTGTGCAGTAAAGCCATAAAAATCTCAGCTAGTCAGGGGGGAAATTATGAAATAACTGGCAGTGACTGTCGCATCCCATTTCCTGCCAAGGCTGTGAAAACAGAGCACTCAAATGCTGCCTTTACACACAAGCAGTATGCAATTAACAACTGCCGTAATTCATTAAGGGAGGATGATGGGTTGTAAGTGTCATTTTATTTTAGTCACAACGTTTATGGCTGATATTAAATTTTAGCATCAAATTTCTAGAATGACATCACTGTTAATACCAGGATTGTTATATGGGCAGTTAACAGAGTTCCATATTGCCCTTTATTACAGCTATAGATAGCCGTGCCATGGACACTTGGCTATTGGCAACAACGAACAACCAATGTATCTGTCCATATTGAGCTGTTTTTTCCTAAGAAAGACTGTTTGTGTGTGTGTGGTGGCTATTGGATCCAATATAGTGAGAACATCTGCTGGCTGTATGTTTGCTGCGGTGGCCATTGCCCAGTACAACCACATGTTTTCGCTGGGTATCCTGCACCTCGATCTTCTCTGCCCCAATTCAGACCCCTTCACACTGCCGCTTAGGCCAGGATCAGTATTACCCCCTGGAGCTCTCAGCTTTGGCATCTACTACAGATGTGTTCTCATGATTTAAATGCTGTTTTGCTTGCTTTTACCACTGAATAAACACAGCAAGGATTCACCCTACTCCCCACTCATGAAAGACGTTCTATTTGCAGTTCTAAGGAGTTTACATTTGCACATTCTAACAGTAGTTGGTCTGCTAGAAATCATAGGCAGAACAGAATAGAATCCACTATTCCGTCCACTGTCCGCTGTTAGTTTTCAAAAGGGATCAATTACTACTTATTTACTGTGGGAATGAGACCAAAAACAAACTGGAATGTTCAACATGAAAGCTTTAATGCTATGCGTTTTGGACTCTTGACAATTGACTTAAATGAACATTTTGCAACAGGACTTGAACATGTAATATGTATGCATGTTATTATACCTGCTTGCATGTGCAGACTTGGTGGCCTGTTACCAGATGGTTACTGGTTCAAAACCATTTGTCGAACGTGAATAGGGAAACATTTTCCCCCTTAATTTCTTTCTGTAGAGGACCCAAAATGATCTGCCACCATTACAAATACTGCCATTCTCCTCCAGCTACCACATGTGAACATTTGTAATGTTTAGACTCTTGCTGAAAAATGTGCATGCTTAGCAAGCATCTTATGCCCCTAATGCTCTTCACCTGGAATTCTAGGTACAATAGCCTCAGAACTGTCAAGAACCAGACGACAACTAACAAATTGCAAAGTAGTCGGAGGAGGAATTGCACATACTGTAATTAAGGAATATTAATTTATCCTGTGACATTCGTGGCTTGCAACCTTTTGCATATTGTATGTCTTATCTGTATGTCTCATCTGTCTGTATGAATAACGTATCTTCCATGTGAGATTGTCTTCCAATAGTAAACTTTTTTTTTTTAGTGACAATCCCAACCAAGTGTTCAAAAGTCACATTACATGAAACAGTAGGTTGTCATCCTCCCATGTTGTTCATTTACTAATAACTCCTTATTCAGTTGTTAGCATTGCCAGAAAGCTCATTTGTTTAGCTGTTCTCTATAAAGTCACCGCAGATTAATGAAACCGCAAGGCTATGCTAGCAGCTTGGCTGTTAGCTAGATAAATGAGCCGCTGAGACTGTGCATTCATAGCTTAATGAAAAATATAGCTTAGGGCGCAGTAGGATGGTGCAGTGAGCTTGTTCCAAAGTTGAATGTCCAACAGGTTATCCGTCAGCATCTTGATGAATGAACGGGGGTGTAATTGAATGACTGCAAGTGCAAATATTGTTGTGGTCGTTCTGTATTCATTTTAATTAAATTTTACATTTGAGCTGCTTGGTGAACGTTGTCGTACCGGGCAGCCCCCGTATAAACAAATTAATAAATAGTGAAGCAGTGTAATGCTGGACTACATCATTCAAAGTCAATAAACCTTATTCTAGATAAAGATAAAAAAATAAATATATAAAATAAAGGTCTACTTTCAGCAGCTCTTTATTTGAGTGTGTCACTTTCTCTTTCTCTGTCACTCTAGCACAATTTCACCGGGAGCTGCTGTTGAGCATCTATACAATGGCAACCCACGCAACAAACATTATACTCGCATCAAAATGCCATTGAGCATGCTGTAGTCTCATGTACTACTGTACCCGCAAACACCAGCCCTTCAGCAGTGTTTGCATGACCTGACCTGACAAACTATAAGCTATGTGGGCTATGACATACTATGTGGAAGCCACATTTTGATGCGGAAGGCCACGTAGACCTTTGTGATTAATTCCTTTTACATGATTTATTTCTATTATGAACTATCTATTAATTTTGGTTGCGAGATTTTCTTTCAAACATGTAATAAAAAAGATGACGAATTTACCAAATATGTGCGATTCCATCCTAAATACCAAATATGCTTGTTAGCAGAAAAAACAAATTCATAGTTTGGTCGTGTTTGAAAAAGCCTCTGTAGTTTAATGTTTACACTTTTCTGTCTGTTGTTATTTTAGAAAGCTCAGTTGTGCGTTACAATTAACACAACCTAACGGCAAAAGCCACATGTAATGTAAATCAGGCTTTTGCCTGTTGTAGCAGAACATAACATTACATTGGTACATAGTACTGACAATATTGTACACTTATATTGTAAGCGACGTCTGTATAACCTTAATGAAAGGGAACTTCAGAGGGCCTGCTAAGGATACATAAGCAGGACAGAATGAGGAGGGTTTGGTACACCCGTGAGCTATTTATAGACACAAGGGCTCTGGTTATTCATCCGTTCTTCTCATCTCTTACTCAGTTACGCACCAACAGAGGTCATTTTGTTGCTATTCCAGATCACCTCAATGCTCTTTTGTCTACCTCAGGCATACAACTGTAAGTGCCAAAATACAAAAGAAACCAGCATGTCAGTGGGCTAGATCAAAACTCACATTTGCCTTGGATGATCTCAAAATGGCTTCCAGCTCATGATAAACCAAAAAAAAAAGAGCTATCCAGCTTCTTTCATTAACTAATGAAGGTTATAGTGATAAAGACAACCCTCTGCTATTGATGCAGTTCTGTTTTTCTATTTTAGTGGGTTTTGGATTTTGTGACAGACAGTTTTTTCTGCAGGTCTGGCTTTAGCTATTAGTGCAGATGAATAAAAGTTATGTTCTTAAAATATTTTCATTAGACCTGTCTATTCTGGACATATGGTGGTTTGCGACTGCATTGGGTTGCAGGCTCACAGCAAATGGCTTTCTTCGAGTGACACAATAGCACATTATCACTGCTTGTGTTTGGAAAATCCTGCCACAACCTGGCACCAACAACGTACGAAGCAGTGGGCAACATTTTCGGCCAGTGTCAAAACAACTTTTCTACAGCGAAGCTATAAACGGAAGACGTGTGTAGCTGTTCTGGGCAGATGGGATTTAATGTTACTGTATAAAGGTAAAGCAGGGCAGTGCTGGAAAAAGTAGGCTAATTCTTGTGGAACAAAATGTTGACAGAAGGTTAAAGAAACTATTTTATTCTTTAGCTAAACTATATGTAAGTATAAAATGGTTACATCAGCAGGTAGGCTGGATGTTATGTATATCTTGGTTATTTTTACATTTACTCCTATAACCCCTTGGGTTTCATCACCAAATGTTTAATGTTCACATTTAAGATATCACATTTAAGGTCCTCTTACTAAAGGGTGCTTTAAACTGCTTGAACAACCATTATACTGCTAAGCAGCTTCCCTGATGTTAACCGGCCATAGCACTTAGAGAAAAAGGAAAGCTTGTATGGTGCCTGCCAAGGGTCACGATATGGGCATTGGCCAAATGCCAAAAAAGTCCCTATTGTGTTACAGTAACGTTACGAGCATAGTTTTAAAGCTCGTAACAGCAAAAGCAAAAAGCGTGAGGAACGTTAGTGTAAAAATAGAGCATATGATTTGTGTGAGAGTGGCCATACGAACATGTAATGGCAGGCTTTTCAACATGGTGATGGAGATGAAACTGTAAATTTATGATGCCACGCTGAAAGGCGGGAAATCCTGTCGGTTTTATTCATGGCATTAATACAGTGGTGACTGCTCTCTGCGTTCTCACTGGTGCATTCATCACCATGATTCACATTGTGACATTTTACTGCGTATGTGTCATTTCACTGTCATCTGCTCATGAAAAACAAGCAACTCAGACATCCAAAGCCATTTTATATTTATAGTTAGAGATCCTCTTTGGGTTTCAACTCTAATTTTAAACCAACTTTATTTGTGGAGTTGGTGTTTTCTTCAGGAGTGGGTAATATGTTTTTGCTAGCTCCGCCAAATAGAGAAACCTCTATAAATATGTTTGGAATGGTAGCTAGCACGCTCAGCAGCACATAGCTAAGAACCGCTGCTACATAATAACTTCAGAGGCAGCCCAGTGATGGCATATTGGTCTTTACCCTATCAGCCACTTAGCAACCCCCACCCCAACACACACACTTCCCAGTTGCACTTGTCAAACGATATGTGCCTAATTACCGGTTTTAAGCTGTCCGCTTCCTCTGAGAGGCTCCATATTAGAAACCAAATCTTATAATTAACCCATCCTCTCACATGAATGCAGTGGCGGTGCCCTCACTTATCAGACACCCATGTTGACAGTTCTATCATCTGAGCCCAGCCCTCCCCAGCACTGCCTTCCCAAATATCCGTGTTTTTTAGGGAAAGGGGAGCTGCCTAATGGACTGTTTAATTGGACAGGGCTAACACGACCTTCTAATGGAAATGCCAAAGGAAAACTGACCTTGTAGGTTTTGCTAGCTTTGTGGCCGTGCTTGAAGTCGTATTTCCAGCTAAATGGATTGTAAAGGCTTCGGCTTGCGTGCTCTTATGGCGCCCCTTTGCATACAGATGTTGTCAGATCCTATTTTATTTTGATGACCTTTTGGTGTAATTGGTACCTGGATGAATATTTAATGAATGAGTTAAATCGAGTTCAAAATTGAAAATCCAGTCACAAACAATTAATCTCTGACGTCGCTAATGCTAAACATTTTTCCTAATGTCATTATGTCATTCTAAGTGTTTAGAAAAGTATTTTAATTATACCAAGTCCAATGGTCTTTGCTTTCAGTATTAGGGCATCATGGAATGAAAGGTGACCTCTAATGAGCTGAGACACACTTGGACAGAGACGTTGGCTCTGCTGCTCAGCAGCATGACTGCTGACTGATCCAGAGAAGTTGTGGGAGTGGATTAGCACTACCGAGGAAACTTGTTGACATCAGATGGCATGGGAACTACGAGTCCACACACAGGGCTCAGCGAAAAAGCCTCGCCAAGCCTGTGCCGGGCACGTAGAGAAGGGAAAACCAAATAGACTAAGCCCAAGCAAGTATGCCCATAGTTGGCTAATTCCCACGGAAATCTGGTGGAGCGAGATTGGATACAAGAATATGTTGCTTATCGGAGAAGGAGTTAACAGTGTCGCTTTTTTGTGGTGGGCTTGGAGAAACCACATAAAAGCAGTGAAGATTTTAAGAATTGTGGCTATATCACATTCCGAGACTCTATATAGCCTCTGTTAAAAAGGTTTTATAAAAAAAACAACATTTTGTATATAGCTTCTGTTGAAAAGAGTATCAGTATTCATTTGCCCAGGCTTGCTCTTCAGGTGCAGTTTGCTAAAGGCCCTTCATGTAAACATGACAGTTGGCAAAAGGAAAAACACAGAGCACAACAGCCTGCCGTGGCCGATGGTAGTCATAACCACAATGACAGTGCAAGGCACTCGGCATCAGATGGCTAGGTAATCCCACAGCAAACCCCCACTAAAACCTGAGTGAGGGAGTATTATTATGGTAATCCCTGTTCTTGGTTGGTGTGACATCAGCATGACAGGACCTGGACCCAGACCCCACACACACACACACACACACACACACACACACACACACACACACACACAAACCACCCACTCTGATCATCAATTGATAGCACATCAGCTACTCGGGGTGCAGTACAAGGCAGATGGCTGCTGCATTTGTGGGATTTCCTAGAAGATTATTTACATTTACTGACACAGTTTTGGTCGTTACTGAGTAGATTATAGTATTTTGTTTTCCGGTGTACCATTAACTGGCATTTTGGGCAGGGCATTTACATGTAGTCTATACCTGTATAATCCCTTTAAATGCTGTGAAATCACGTGCACTGATTTCCCGTAACATGCAGATGCCATATTAGTTACACATGTACGGGCATGTCCTATTGTGCGCTTGTGGGGCTCCATGGCAACCCAGCTCTGCCCCCAATAAATACACATAACCTCTCAAAGAAATTGTTCTGTGTTTCAAATGTTTTATTTGAAATTGATATTTACATTATTTAAAATATGTAAAGTTGTAAAACTTCTGGGAAAAACACAACTGTAAATTCAGTGTTTAGTTATGCGGTTGTTTGAATCGAAGCAGGGTTTTCTTGAGGTTCCGCCCTATTCATCTGTAAACGCTTGTAGATTAATAGACTTTTCACAGAGGTGTCATAGTAGGGTTCTACCAGTACTGTATATACAAAATTAGCAACCAATACACTATAGTAATAAGCTACACCTGTCTTCTCCCCTATGGCACCTCCTGTGAAAAGGCTCCATAGTAGCATAGTTTTCTCATAAATAGGGTACTTAATGATTCATTGCATTATGCCAAATATAGAGAGACTTCAAGTATATAGGTTAAAAGAAAGGAAGGACACATGACAAAGGTCATTAGGTGGATTTGAACCAGCAACGGTAAGCGCACTGGCTTTCTGAGCTATAGCAGAACACTCGAATTTTGTTAGACCCAAAGCAAAAACTTTTTTTTAGAGCTGGTTTCAACAGGATTGCTGCATTCCATGTGTATAAATAAAGCATGAGTACCTCAGATGACTTGTGCCAAAAGTTTGCTGTACCAATCCACACTCATTAGGAGACTTAGTGACTCAGTTCATGCTGCCACAGACCTGGTCATTGGCGAGACAGCTTGCCACATAGGTTTTGCACTAAGAATTCACAAGGTGGTATTTTATTTTGTGTTTTAAAGGTTTGAGGTTTTGGAATCCAGCTGCTATTTTCTAATGAGGATGATTTCAACTTTATTGTGGTCTAAATGTGTGGTTAATGTTGCATCTAGTTAGGCATTTAAACCACACACACGTAAACAAATCTGACCTTAAAAGAAACAAGCTGCAAGACTTGTTTTAACCTATTTGCCTTTGTCAAAAAATTTAAAACCGAACGCCAGGTTTAATACAGACACACGCACATTCTCCCAGTCCGAGCAGCAGACGGCATGTGAGTTCACCATGCTCTCCCCAGCCTTCCTTATGGACAACCCCCATCCCTCTACCAACATCCCCTCCCTCTCCTAACACCCAGGAGCAGCAGCTCTGCCAAAAGCAGTGCTACACTAAACATTCAGTGCGCTGGGAAAGAGAAGGCAAGCTCTGGGAAGGTACAGGTTTGACGTCAGAGAGAGCCACATGTAAGACATTCCTGCCTAATTACTGGGAATGTGCTGGCTTATTGTGTAAAAAAAAAAAAAAGTGGTGGGTGGGTGGGGTTGTTCTCGTCACATCTATCATTATCCAAGCTAGCTCTTTGGTTAACAGGTCATTGTTTTTGCTCACCATTTTTCTTCTGCTCCATTCTTCCTCCTCAACTGTAGAACATGTCTTCTTCCTTCGCTTGAGTCCCTTTGTTTCCTTCTCCACCTTTTTCTGAATATATGAACCTTTCCTCGCCGTTATATTAAGCATTTACCCTGCAGTATGAGAAAGCCCGGTGGGGCCTCTTCATCATTGCTTATGCTCAATTACACCATTTCGGGAGTAAACACATTTTTTTTTCAAATGGAAAATAGTTACAATTGTATATCAGCATTAAGGATTTTTTTGGCTTTAAACGGACAAGCTTTTTTCTAAAAGGGTTTGATGATATTGGTGTGATGGTGATGTAGATACTGTTTTATTGTTGAACACTGATACTTAAATTTCACAAATGTACAAATACAGTTTACAAATACTGCAGTCAGTCAACAGTTAGGAGAAGAAACTGGCAGTACACACGGCGCCCAAGTGGATGTTCCCCTGAGCCCATCCTCCCAGTGTAAAATCCCAAATCCGTCAGGACGATGTCAGCGCCAAGCGGGCCTGGAAGTGTGAACCGAGCAACCCCAAGCCTCAATTCTGGCTTCGTTAAAGGTGGCACTTTGCAGGAGAGGGAGGGGAGGGGAGTGGCGCGGGGTTATAGAAACGTGGAGGGGGTGTAGCAAGAGTTGATTTAGGAGAGAGAGAGTGTGTGGAGGATGGAGGGGGGCGCGCACACAGCAAGGATTTGTGCTGGGGGAAAATAAAATGGGAGACGCCGGGAACCTGGGGGTTTGTAGAGGCTCCCGTATCGGCTGGAGGAATTCCTTTGAAGTTCCTCCACCCCCCAGTGGATGCATTTTATTAGCGAGGGAGGCTGGTAGTGGAACGCTCCCTGGTTGGCAGAGAGTGCCAGAGATGATGGAGGGACAATAAACGGGTTGCTAGGGAAGGACAGCCAGGACATGAACTATTAAACAGCACCAGCGCTCTTGTCTTCAGGGCCCATTAGGAGCTGTATTCTTCCCAGAGGAAACAATGCATTTAAGGAGTTGTTTACCAGTCTCCCGACCTGGGATTCACAGGATTGAATGTTGTCGAGCTTTTTAAAGCAATAAATGCAACTACTCACAGTATCTGGGAACTATTGATCGGGAATCAAGGCACAACATGAAACGTAAGCATTGCGGAAGCATGAGTTGTTGACATATTTGGTTACAGCTCACCCTGTGTACATTCCTGGGTGATTTAAAAAAAACATAAAAAAAAAACAAAGAAGTGTTATGAATTGCCCTTGTGCTGTCGTGTTTTCATAACAATACAGCGCTTTCAACTTGAGAACGAGACCATGACCTATTCGTATTCATTTACAAATGTAGTCCTAGAGGCCTACCCGAGGCCTACTGTATGCTGTAATAATAATCCATGTTATTATATCCACAAATAAATAGGCTTTTTGTGAACATGCACATTAAGTGGCAGCACATTAAGTGGCAGCTCACACGGGTTCACGTGTTTCACGCTGTGAAACGTAAATCGGCAGAAAATACCAAGCCTATAGTGTGAATTGTAGCAAATAATAAAACAAGACTGTATAGCCGTTAGCGTTGCCCAGATCATGTATTCCTGACGAACTGGATCACAAAACCCCCCTAAGAGATCATTTATGTGTTTTAATTACGTCTGTACAGTTTTATTTTTGCAATTGTAAAACAAGTCATTTTTTCCAAGCAGCGTAACTTGAAGAAAATTTATTTTGTGTATTTTTCAAATACACAAATTATACATACTTTTAAAAATGTATAATTTACTCCAAATTCAGAAAACAGCAAATCCTTTCACTAGTGTTTGACTAAAATAATAATAATAATAATAATGTATGGTATATATTTGGATGTTAAAGTAATACCAGCCTCATTAAGCCATGTCTCGGAGCAAGCCGAAAGTGATTTGTCAGGAGTAGGTCGAGTAATGACCTCGCACTGTCTGCGAGGCAGGCGGACAGCCCCAAAATGCCTTGGGCTCGTCTCGGCTGTTGCCAGTTGTTTGGTTGCTGCCACTTCAGTGGGCAAGACACACGACAATCTATTCTTAGAATATCTGGAGCGAGTGAGTGCGGGCGCGCGTGTGTGTGTGTTTGCGCCTGTCATTTTACGCCCCACCCCGACCCTGCCAAGACCACCTGAGGCTGTGGGTCACTGGGGCAACCGCCTTTTTTCAGCCACTGTTCCTAATGCTCCTTGGTGTCAAATCCTAGTCTGTGACGCCCCCTCCTTCCCCCGTCTGCTACTCTAAACCTAGTTCCTCCTCTCCATCTCCCTCATTCCTGTCGCTCAGTTTTGCGTGTGTGTGTTGCCAGGGTTTAGGTCGGAACACTTTCAGTCACAGTGGCAAATTAATTAACAATTGAGTAGGCTATTTGAGTTTTCATAATGGTATAATGAAAATTGAATGACCTTGTCCTTCATTTTATGACATGTAACCAGCTTCATTAGCTGGGTTTCCATTGCATTTTTGCGCAAAATAGAAGCGATATTTTAATAAAGTTGACAAAACACAATTGCAAATGGCCGGTGTTTCCATTGAGTGATCTTATGCTATTAAAGCTGGGTTTCCTCTTCTCGCGATAGTCATTGCAATTAAACATGGCGACGAACTTCCAAGATATAATAAGTTCGCAATCGCTGTATTTAAAAGAAGGCGACGAGAGCATATGATGCACGCAGTTAAGGAAAGGCAAGCCCCTTATACCTGGCAGCGGCCACGTATCTGTTTTTTTGGGGGGGGAATTTCATGTGACTGTCATATAATGAGATCTAAATATGAAAAATGTGTTTCCATTTCACTTTTTTGAAATATTGCTTTATTGAATTTCTAAAAAAACACCCTGTATAAACTTTTTTGCGATATTTGAGTTTTTTCGAAATTTACATGTTTCCATTACTTGTTTTTTAGTTTGTAATTTCAAATTAATTAGTTCGGTTCGTTTTGATGGTGTGAACGCTGTTTTCTGAACTCTGGTGCGCACCCGGGACCGTAACAGAGTCCTCCAGAAAACAGGGGTCTGGAGTACGGTTCATCTAAACTTCAGTGCGGTTCGCATTGGTGTGAACGCTATCTGCTCTAAGACCAGGAAGTTAACGCTGCCGGTATTGAGGACATGTATTTGTTTGTTTGACGGGCGCTTGCATCACTCTCGACCAGCGGGACGCATATATGGCATAGTCAGAATGCTGATCATGGTTATATTGTTGCTGACACTGGGACATTAACAAAAATATCAATAAAAGAGCAAATATAGTGACTGTCCATTTAGATTTTATTGATGATTTTCCCTCCTTTTTGCGTCATTGCCCAGCGACATTGGCTGAACGTTTCTTGTGTGGATGACGTAAAAATGTAATGTGAACGAAGACGGGCAGGGGGAGGGGGGAGTAATCACGCTCGATTTCGGACTAGCAAAACAGACCAAGTGTAAATGCGCCCTTAGAGGAGGTAAAAGCCAGGGGTCTGCACTAGCTTGTCCAACACCTACATAGACATGGAGATTCACTTTGACGGGCTCAAAGCCTGTCTATATTTACTGTGTTGTCCTGTTGGTAAAGGGATACCCAACATCCAGAAGTATCAATATGTTACATAAATGCCCCTCCCACACCTGATTGCTGGTTGCACACTGCTCTCTATCCCTCTTCTACAGTCACGCGCACTTTATTATCTTATCTTTAGCTTAAACAGTGAGCTGTGTAGGAAACGTAGGGTTCTTTGGGGCAATATAACACACTTTAACATCAGTGCTAGGGCTTGATATTGGCAAGGACCTCACGATACGATACATGGGTCACAAAACGATACGTATCACGATACATTGCGATACGCTACATATTGCGATACATTGCAATACATTACTCTACATGAACATTTTTATATAGAGCTGAAAATACAACTTGCTGTGTACTACCTGGGTAGTCTGATATGTACATCACATTCTACTGATAACTCGGCAGACAAATGGAATGAAAACTATTTAATTTCCATTTATTTGAACAATATTTGCACACAATTGTGTATGTGGTCCTCTGTACTATATTTCTGAGGAACTGTCGTTATGCTCATATGCCTGTGTTGGGACCCCCCCCATGGCGTGCACACACACACACACAGAGAGACCCTTCTGTATCAGGGGGTTCTCCTGTCTCCCTACGGAGCCAGCTCATGTGCTGAAAATACAACTTGCTGTGTACCACCTGGGTAGTCTAATATGTACATCACATCCTACTGATAACTCAGCAGACAAATTGAATGAAATCTATTTAATTTCCATTCCAATATATTACAATATTTGCATTACACAACCTGAATAATGTATTGATTGAATTATATCTTTCATCTTGTATATCTATTCCCTGTCTTGTTCTGTATATTTTTTGTTTAAAATAAAAATTTTTTTTTTTAATGTTTTATGCATCGATATGTGGCTCACAGAAATCTATGCAGTATCGTGGAATAAAATATTGAGATATTCGGCTGTATCAATTTTTTTTTTTTGCACAGCCATAATCACTGCTTTAAACATCAAGCGATCAGTACTGGCCTATGTATTTCTGTGTGTGTTTGGGTCTGGTGTGTTCACCCAATTTATAGAGAAGGTGAGTCAGACTTCCTGTTTGAACATGATTCATTGGATGCAGCCGTACACACACACACACACACACACACACACACACACGCATAAGGCCAGCAAGGCCATAATATTGTGAAAATGCATCCACATCTATACACACGGACATTCAATTGCACATGTACACACAACACATAGACACATAATCACCTGCTTCTCTCACAAACACGCACACGCACACGCACACGCACAGAGGTCTCACTTACAGTGCTGGCTGCTTACCAGTCAGCTTAGCGTCGACACGCTTGGACATGTTGAGAATCACACCCGTGTTCCCGCCGCTCAACCACAATGAAAGAACAGCAAGCACAGCTCTGTGGAAAAAAACAAAAACGAGCCACGAGACAGACGGGAGTTATATTTAGCACCAGTGGTTGCAGCCCAAGTGGTGGTTAGCCGAGGCCGATCTCTCTGGCACAGCCACGCTCCAGAAGGGAACACTTAGCAAAAAAAAAAAAAAAAATGCGAGAAGGAATAAAAGTACATACAATAACTTCTTTTATGTTCTTTTTATAGTAAGATATTACATTTTTGTTGCTATTGGTAATGTGAATTGGTCCTCTTAAGCTAAAACCAACGGCATAACACGAGATCCCTTGGATTTGCCGAAACGACTCACCAGTGTACGGGGTAAATAACACTGGCGGGAAATGACAGGAAATGCTGCTTTCTGCTTCACTGCCATGTGCCTCAAATGATTTCTACAACTAAGGTGAAAGAAATTAAAAGGTCTGCTGAAAGTCAAAATAATAGACAGATTTTTAAAAAACAAACCAGTAGGCCAAGTTATCCTATTCAGCTTTAAAGTAATAGTAGTGTGTATGATGTGCAATTTATTTAGTGTATTAAAACTGCCCTTTTTGGGTAAGGTAATTTTATATGTAGTGTATAACTGTATAATACAGGGTTTTTCCTGGCTTAAAATGAGGCGGAGGTTGGTGTACCTCTGACCCTCTAGGGGGGTCCGGGGACATGGTCCCCCATAAGAATTTTTTTTTTTTACATTTTAAAGTTAAATGCATCAATCTGGTGCATTTTGAGAAATGAAGATGCTTATTTTTAGCAACATTAATTGTACAGGGTCAAATCCAAAACAGAGGTTGTGAATATTGCTGCTATACACGATTGTTTGATTAGCTACCGGTACTTTGTGGGTGTTTTACCTACTTTCTGATTGAGACGGCTCCAAGCTGAGCTGCAAAAGTAAACTCGTCATCTTTTAGGAGCAGGGATTAGCGGCCAACATCAGGGAACTTTCGCCGCTGTGAGCGGACTTCGCTGTCCCGTCTTCCACCTTGCTGTTTCGCATAATTGTTACGGTCACCGTAGACTGGGGACTTTTCATAGCTGTGTCCCCAGTGGTCAGATAATACACACTCCCCTTAATGTGAAAGCAAGTAAAGGCAGCTCAGTGATGGTTTGCTTTTAATCTGTAATAAATACTAACTATCAGGTTACAGTGTTTACAGGAAAGGAGTGGTTAGACATGTCACTACAGAGTGCTTACATGTAGGCCTGTGTCAGGGCTTGACCTCCAACTGTCTCAATACTAGAGACCTCTAGAAGAAGTTAACCGGGCGCTAAAACGTAGCGCTCTGGATCATTTGCTCTGGGTCATTTTCCTAATGGGGGATACCTCATTCTAGTGTGTGTGTGTGTGTGTGTGTGTGTGTGTGTGTGTGTGTGTGTGTGTGTGTGTGTGTGTGTCACACAATTGTGTATGTGGGCCTCTGTACTATATTTCTGAGGAACTGTCATGATGTTCATGTGTTGGGACCCCCTCCCCCCAGGGCGCACACACACACACACACACA
>JAOEHI010033854.1:0-23706 GCA_025447815.1 Percopsis transmontana | reverse complement strand
TCGGTTGGTTGAAAACAAGACGGGCTGCAGCATTTTGGATTTGTTGTAGGGGTCTGGTAGCAGATGCCGGTAACCCGTCGAGTAGAGAGTTGCAGTAGTCTAGGCTTGAGATTACCAGATGTCGAGGTGTGATGCCGTTCATACATTAACACATCCGGGTTTTTGCCTTCTTTTTAGAAAATTATTTGTATTGTTTGTTTTTGCTATTAGGAAAGATATGGTGCTATAGAGATGGTTAATGTGTGGAATTAGAATTTTGCCCAAACAACTTGTTTATTGTTTATTTAAGTTATTTAGTGAGTAAGGGGTACCTACAGTGTTTAGAGGTAGGTACAGTAGGGGTTACAGTAGGTACCTGCCTTTAGGAGCAGGTAGGGGTTACAGTAGGTACATGCCTTTAGGAGCAGGTAGGGGTTACAGTAGGTACCTGCCTTTAGGAGCAGCTAGGGGTTACAGTAAGTAGAGGTATAGATTACACAGAGGCCTATTTTGCCCTCCAAGCCCAATAAATCGTACAATAGCCTACTGTAAAAAGGATGCAGTTCTACACATTTGAGGAAATGATGTGGCTCTGTATAATTCCGATTATATTTTTGTATCAGTCACAAATCGAGGCCTGAACATAGTTCTTCCCTTTTCTTCTCATCGTGTATGTATGCTGTGTGAGGCTGCCCCGGGCTACCATAGGAGAAATCGCTAATTCACCAGGGTTTGATCTCATAATCAGAAGGCATTTATTAACAGGTCTTCAAGCTATGCAGCGCATGGCAGTTTTTAAAAGTCTGTCGGCTGAGGTCTGCAAAATATATGCCATATACCATCAAACCGGTTATAATAATGTAATGTGTCTGCTGCTGTTAATCTATCTGTAGTGAACAGACATGTCATTTTTGATGGAAGAACATCCTTTTTATTGCGTTTATTTACGGTCTGGTTCTTGTTCTCTTTCATTGTGTCTTACATTGAGATGAGTAGGCTTCTGTTGCCTAGCGCTCTTATGTTCTGATTAGAGGCTCTACCAGCCAGAGCAGTGCAATCCCAGCTAGCCCTGCAGGGGCCTCGGAGTCTGACCAGAGCAGCTGGCTTGGTCACACACCCGATTACAGCCATCAGTCTTTATTGCCGCGACCTCATTGGCGGTGCAGTCAAGCTTCCCAACACACTGGGCAGCCCGCAGATGAAGGTTTATTTGGTCAGGACCAAAAATGAGAGCCTGGAAGGTTTGTGCTGCGAGCAAGCCTTCCAGGAGAATGAATGGAGGAAAGAATACAGGAGAGAGGATAGAGGGATTGCATTGGAGAAGCAAAGGCTGGATCAAGATGGAATAGCGCAAACGTTTTCTTGACTATTCCTATTGGTTCCGAAAATCGTGTTCACGTGGGTCCATTCAATGTGTCTTCCTTTGCATTTTTGTGTTATTAATTTGATTTTGTGCTCGTCTAATACTGTGATATTGAAGAATATCAGACCATATTTTATGCACAAATAGAATAATGCCGAAATAGAGATAATTCCAAAGGGTTCACAAACTTTCGTGCCTTCTCAATAACTGGATTTCTTTTTTCAAGATTAGGAGGATGGAGGATGGAATTTGGGATTACTTTTCTAAATAAAAAAAATCGAAGTAGATGTCAAACGGCATACTTTCTTTAGGAAAATAAAAGACGAGAATTGAGTGTGTGAAAGAAGACTAATGGAGTGTGAAGGGAGACTGTGTCAGGGAAGGGGAGGGTGAAACGGGACAGGAAAGGTTGAGGTGAAAAAAGGGAACGGATAAAATGAGGGGAGGTGTCGGGTGTTAACCTCAGAAGAGCTTGACAGGGTGAGCTACAAAGGCATATCAACCCGGGAAAGAGTGAAGAAAGCGGTAGGCTTGCGGAAGAGCGGCAAAAGGGCAGGGAGGGTACCAAGGCTGGGGTGATTTGGTCCACAATCTCTTACCAGCAGAAGCAGAGTTATGAGACTTGATGTTTCTGCTCACGTCGTATTATCTTGCACTGGGAGAGTTATGCTCGATTCCTGACCACAACAACAACCTCGGGTCAGGGAAAGGGGTTCTCCCGTTGTACAACTGTGGTAGTAGGCTGTACATCGCTGACGCACAGAGAAACTGTAGCAGATAAGAATTATTATTAATGATCTGCTGTTTGGGAACCTAGAATAAATGCAGAACAGCAGGATAAACTTCAACTGACTGTACCCATGGCATTGGCACTTCCATATTCTGAATTTGGAGGTTATTTCCTAGTCATCGCCTAATTAGTAATTTTTGATTAGATAGTATTATAAAAGCGAATTTGCTAAATAATGGAACGGAAATAAAATAAATGTTTTTAGTTTTAAATCAGTTGCAGCATTTTTCACACAAGCTTTGCTGCATTTACTTTTTTGCTTTTACACTTTTGTTAACCAGCTAGAAACACTGTGTTGTTGTACATATAGTCAAGGTGATTAGTAGGCAGTGTGTAGAGGTCTGTGTGACGCGGACAGGTCCCAGCTAGCTAGCTAGCTTGTCCCCTACAGCTAGGCGTCACCAAGTCTTAAACCCTAACTGACAACAGCCTCGAGCTCAGGCCCTGCTAACCTGTGCTCCCAAGTAAAGCAATCCGTGCTCCTTGGGAGTGTTTGGGAAGACATGGGGGAGACAATTTAGGCTGAATTGGAAGTCGGCCCATCGTATGTGTAAAGTTTTGTCGGAACAATAAAAAACACAAACAACATTTCACTACCTAGGGCCTTGTCTTGCACCCGGCGCAAAGCGGCGGCGAGCGCATCGCAAGTGTCCATGCCAGTGTCATGCCGACGCAGTCGTCATTTTCCCGTCCAGCGCCCACGTTGTTTAAATAGCAAATGAATGCACTTGCGCCCATCTGAGCGCCCGTGGGCGTGTGTGTCTTAAAGTGAAGTGTGGTCAGTCTTCTTCATTGCAAGGCCATCGCTGGCGGCCCTCGGTGCCCTTCAGGGCGCCCATGACGTTCCCAACGACGATAAAAAAACAACTAAAAAACATCACATGACGCTGTCAAATCCAATGGTTTTATGGGTGTATTAACATAACTACACCAGTAGGTGGCAGTGTACAAAAAAAAGTATAACCTCAACCAGGTAAAATTAGAAGCAGCAATTAGAGAGGAAAACACATGGGGAAGAAAACATGGGACTCTCTTAAGTATTATTACTAGGCCTATATCTATTATTTTGCCTCAAACATGTTTTGGTGTGTAATAATCAAGCCTATATTGCTTCATTGCACATGCATACTTCTGTTTAGATGACCTAGCTATAACATAAGTGTATTAAGGATTGCATTATATTGTCTTATTGGTGGTGTGATGGCCTCCCACACTGATGTCTTATTGCCCTAAATGCACTTGTGCCTTGCGCTTTACACCGTGCGCTTACATGCGCGTCAGTCAAAACTAGGATTGTACCATAGAGCGACAAAAAATAAACCCCAACTAGGGGCAACGCGTCCCTGGTTGGGATCTAATCCTGTATCACTGCTAAAAGTATTTCATTAAAAAAAAACTTCACTAGCGCTTCAAACAACACGGGCACTAGAAGAAACGCAGAGAACACCTAAAACACGACGCAACATCTCTCTATTAAGGGAGGGCTAGAGTAACTGTTCAGTGACCTAGAAGGTGAGTAGAGGTTGGAGGTGGGGAGCCAGTCCATTGAGGGCCCCAAGAAACAAAAAGTAAAACCTTAAAATATACTCTGAACTTGGCCAGAAGGCAGTGGAGGAGCACCGAGTGTCGGTGACTGACCCCGACTGTATATACAGTTATATTAGTCAAGGCGGGAAGATATGAGAATCACTTTCTCTAAAGTCAGGGTAATAGAAAAGACTTTAGGAACGCGGAATGCTTGTAAAATTAGAAAATGTCAGTTTTTCAAGACTTTGTTAGTAACATACACTAGATACAGAGTTGATTGATTTATTAAAAGTCAGCGTAGGGTGGTTTTAACTAATTATATTCTTCTGCGGTAACAACTCGGGCCGATAAAGAAAATATTTTTCTTTGGTAGCAAAAATAGGCTATGGCAACAAAGACGTGTTAGCTAGCTCCGTTTCCCTTTCAGCGGGTGGAAACAGGTCAGCGCTGCTAATCACATCTCTGGTTTTCTCTTTCAGTAGTCGTTTGTCTGCTTCTTGTTAGTGGGATATTTAGATCATTAGCTTTCGCACATGAACCGGAAGAATGGTGCACAACTGCGCTCGCTGAATTCTTGGGGGGTCCCGCTTCTTTAGCAATTGTGTTATGGCGAGGGATCAGTAATGAGCCCTCGGCATCAAACGGGCCAGGCAGACGGAATACGATGGAGGGAACATAAAGGGAGTAAAAGCCTGAGATTAATGATTCTGCTCTCTTCATCCCATCCTGCTGCAAAAAGACAGATTTTGAAGGGTTGTGCACTGTACATCATAGAGCCAGCAGTACAAAACACACACAGACACACTTGCTTTCCACACACACTGCTTGCTCTGCCTTAGCAAAGCCAGCATGCAACATTGTGAATATGAAATGTGATTATGTTTTAGCGGGTTTGAGTGTGTTTTAAATGGGGTATAGCCTACAGGATTCATGAATGCTAACACATTGCATTGCTAGGGAAACTTTAATTACTTAGCAAAAAAAAAAAAAAAAAGAAATCTGACTTTTATTTTTAATTCAGCAAGTAGTTTACTTAAGCCTTCCAACTTGGAAAAACACAATTTTCTGGATTTTACACTCCGCCAATAAATTGCTGAAGCATTTTAATGAATGTTTAATCTAACTTCTTATTTGATCAAAGTCGTGACTTTCTCTGTATCTTGCTTTTAATGCTTTGAACAAAATAAGGGGCTTTTTTTTCACAGTTCGGCAAAATAATTTACAATTTGTGGAGACATGATTGAGGCTGAGTGAGTTTCCTGTAGAGCAGACTGCCATTATCTAATGTCTTTCAATGTTCTGGTTTGTTTTTTTAATTTTTACGTCTGTGATTTACTGAGCAAGCTAAAAACAACCTTTAACTGAAAGCTGGTAGTTTCTCTAAGCGTATAGAAAGAAAGCTATTCTGTTCCCTAGCTCAGAGCACCTTCTTCTATCAACCGCTGACAGAGTTCCCACCCCTCTCATTGTATAGGGGGAATCTTTTACAAGCACAACTCTAATGCCCTGAGTTAAAAAAATGTAAGAATAAATACGCAAAGTGCGTTTCTGGCAGGAAATGCCATTTTTTTCATTGTATAATAACCCATCTCTGCGGGCGCCCGTCAATCTGTCCTGGCAGTTAGCCGAACCCCATAGGCATAGCAAACTGTGCTATAGTAAATAAATGTATAACTCTTTAAACAGATCAGATGAAATATTAATCTCCATCGTATTACACTCATTTCGAAGGACCCTCCTCGATTGCGTCATTGCACCCCAGAACCCCATATGTCATCCCCTGCTCACGGTTTATGTTTTGAAACACAACGGTCTTTAGGGGGCTTTAGAGGGGGAGGGGTAGAGCAGATATGAGCCACTGCGCTGTAGGGGGAGGAGTAGAGAGAAACACGAGCCACTCAGCACTCGGGTGTGAGAGGGGCATGTGCTCGCTGGGCTTCAATCAAAAACGCTTTTTGTTCCGCTAGTTTCAGTGGTTTCAGTTATTCCCCACGCAAACAAAGTGGTGTACCTTTAAGCAAATCAAATTTGCTCTCTTTGTACAAAGGCCATGCAAATAAACAAGCGTGGTCCTGTATTTATTGTGTGGTGTTGATATGCCTTTACACACACCCAGGACTCAAGGTCTCACACCAAGGCTGTTTCTGTGTTTGAATCCCCCAGGTGAGTGAGAATGCAAAGCAGGACTTGAAAGATGGCCTGGCTCTGTACAACTCAGACAACAACGTTGGCCTGCGCAATGCCTGGAACATCATTCAGGCAGAGGTACGGGTGCCTGCAAATGCACTCACGCAACACACACCATGCACATAACCACATGTAGGAAGTCAGTCATGGCAGCACATCTACAGTATAATCTAGAATAAATCCATAGCATATACATTCATGTGGATTTTAAATCCAATAGGGGACACATTAATTCACTTAAGGGAATCCATTTTTCTGTAATATACTGTATACATTTTTATTCGAATGCATTGAATTGTAAGTAATGAATTTATTAGTAGGCAATGTAGCCTGCTCTGGTATGCAAATGTATTCTGCAGCTCATAGCATAGATTAATGGGACACTGAAAGTCCAAACTCTGTTGTGAAGTGTTATTCATTTTCGTGGTCCATTTACATTACCTATAGACTATCTATTAATGCTAGCGCGTGTGCGCGTGTGTGTGTGTGTGTGTTACCAACAGTGGAAGTGTTGCGGTGTGACTGCGTACACTGACTGGCATGAGGCTCTGAAAGAGAAGATTGTTCCCGATCGCTGCTGTCAGGAGCATTACCAGGAATGCGGCCGGAACTCCACCAACATGTTCTGGAACCGGGTGAGATCCGTTTGGCGGGCTTGTCTTTGTCTTCATCAACAAATTGTGTAAAGTTCTTTTGTTGTTCGCACAAACATCCCCACTTTGGATAGTTGTCTGAACTTGAATTAGCGCGACATTTTATTTGTGCTGAACATGACTTAAACAAGTTAATCTAAAAACAGTGAGGAGAGGTCTGAAGGCTTGTAGGAAATAAATAAAGGTTGCCCCAACTTCTTAGAGAGGCAGATTTGTTACTTTTTGCGACCCAAATCGAGTTCAGTCAGTCAATAAATACGTTTCCTTAAGATTTATGTACACAAAAATGTAATAACCATCAATGATGCAGTACACCACTGAGACACTGTTTTTAGCCAGCAGGGGGCCTCCCAAGTCTCGAAGCCCCCTGCCATTGATTTGTGTGTGTGTGTGTGTGTGTGTTACTGCCTTCTTAGCCCACGCTCCATTCTAAGACATTAAAAAAACACAAGAATTATTAATCTATGTACTATGATTCAATCCAATGAATTGAAATGATATTATAACTTCCCCTATTGCTATGAATGTTAAATTCGGCTATAATTGAGTCCACAAATAACCTTACAGTGTTGTCTCTCTCTCTCTCTCTCTCTCTCTCTCTCTCTCTCTCTCTCTCTCTCTCTCTCTCTCTCTCTCTCTCTCTCTCTATATTACGATTTAGATCTACGTGGCAGTTGTGCGTGTGTCGGTTTGTTAGCCGCTACGACTAGTGGATTAAAGGCTGTAATATAATTGACAAAATGAGAATCGTCGTAGAGTGAGCAGGCTTTTTCGGACACACAGCTCTGATATGTCTGTATGTAATCCTGCCCAGAGGAAACGCCGTCGCTCACACCTCGTATACTCTCGTATACTACCTCATTACCATATACAGCTGGAACTATACAACCAGGCCGCCACAGGCTCATTGAAATTTACTGACCTGCCAACGAACCCAGTGGGATGGGATGCGATGGGATGGGATGGGATGGGATGGGGGGGGGGATAGGAAACACATTTAAGTTCAAGATAAAGTGCTAGCCACTCGAGCAATATCCACATGCAAAGTCCACATGCAAAATTGATCACTTGGTAGCGTTTTATTTTCACTTTTTCCCCAAATCTTGTGTTCATCAAAGTGCCACAGCCTTAGCATGCATGATCTGTTATGGTCTCCATCATGTCATTTATTAGAGGGAACTACATTGAGCAGACAGAAAGGCCCATGCATAATCCAAGACCCGCAGACTCATTCTTCCCGGCAACGCCATGATTCAGCTATAGCGAATATTGCCGCCTGGACAAGGAAAACCTATTAGAATGGAAGACTTCTGACCCGCCTGATATGAGCATCAATATTGCACTGTGGGGGGGGGGTCGCAAAATGCCACCAAGATTTCTATTTATTTATGTATCTTTAATGAATTATGTATGTATGTATCTATATATATATTTTTGAACATACGTACATACATGATGTTTTGAATATGCTAGTTTAGTATTCATAGAATCCATATATGTTATGCATATGATTGATGTCTTATTGAGCGGGCATATGCAAAACGTACAGTATTTAATTCATCTGGGCCGGTGGAGAAGTAGGAATGGTTGTGTGTGTGTTGAGCTGTCATGACTGTTGTGTTTCAGGGCTGCTTTGAGAAGGTAGAGGAGTGGTTGGACGACAACAAACACCTGCTGGGAACCATTGGAATGGTCATCCTGGTAGTACAGGTAATAATCTTGTTATTGCCCGCGATGGCTTAGGTGCACCCTACTAAAGATTAGCAAAAGGTGATTAGCCAGTAGTGTAGTGCTAATCCAAACGCCCGTATCAAACCTTCCCACTGTTCATTGTATCAGCCCCGGTTGTGTTTACCCTGCTATGACCCCCGTGGCTGTGGGCATACTTTTTTACAACATCTCTTCAGCCCCTTTATCTTGCCATTGTCTGGCGAAATAACGGCGTGATAAGGCATGTGTTCAGTGATGCTACTGTGTAGTGCAGCCTGATCCTGTCTGGGAGAATCAAAGCCACCTGGCTGACTGCCTGGCTACGCACCGCTGACTCCGTGGGAATAGAGCAACTGAATATAAAGCAGAGATAGAGTCCGAGTCAGACAGAGGACACAACATACTGAGAGTTGTGTCGTTTCACTTATTCATTTGTATCGTCCTTTTTTACGGCCCGCACACACTCGCACACCTTCTGTTTGGTTCACACAGTCTTGCCAGAGACTTCCGTGCCCGTGGGTCCACTACCTTTTTCTCCTTCCCCTTTTTGCGAGGAGCAGTCTGTCATATCTTATCTCGCCTCCACCGGCGTTATCATCTGGATTTCACCCAGCCTGCTTGTCGTATCTCCTGCTAATAATTACTTTCAAATCAAGGACTACATCTTTTATATTCACCTGATCTCGTTCCGGCCTCACACTCGTCTACTATATTTTATTTTTATTTTATATTTTAATATTTTAATCACTATCCCTTTAGCTTAGTGCTTCCTACCACTCCAGCTTGCCCTTGAGTCATCTTCCCTGGCATGGTGCTGCCACAGCTGCCAGGCGGATGGTTTAGTAAGACCAGGGTAGTTCTATCAGTAAATGTCCCTGCATAGTTCAGTACAATCTCCAGTCTGTTTCATGCGCTACAAGTGAGCAGAGCTAGTGGTTTGGCTCAGGTCAAAGTCCACCCCCGACGTAGAGGAAAGGCTCTGCAGACCACTATGTATTCATGAGCAGATAACACACACCTCCCCTGCTCTGTTAACTGGGTCGAACACACAGAGTACACATCACGCCCTCACAGAGAATGAACACAACACCAAGGAGAGTAGAGACCACCTCAGAGGGCTCATTCACAATTCATGTTTGCGTTACAGTACATCTTGGGTACACGTTTTGGTTTTGGTTTCCTCTCGGGCACCTTTTGTACAAACCCATTTCATTCCTTTATTCTAACACTACAATGGAAACCAATCCGAACTTCCTGTATTCATTTCCACTGCCATCAAATTGTAATATTTGTATTGTTGTGGTGGGAAAATATGAGCACAAAGTTTGATAAGTCCACAGCCAGACTCCAATGCATGATGGACGTTTGAATAGTCCTACGTGCATGTCAGAGCCAGAGAGATGAGGCATGTGTACATAATTGGGTTCACGGTTGGTTAATGTGGATTTAAATTGTCTAGACCGTCGCTCCAAGGGTGTATTTACCGCCGTGTCACTCACAAGTCTTTTTCCCCCTAACTCCGTGTTCCATTATGATTGACAGGTAGTGTTTTTAAGCAGCCCCTATGATCCGAAGGTGTTTGAGAATCACAAGCGTTCTCCAGCAACTCGTATACGAAGGCTTCACACTGGGGCTAGCATTGAGCTAGAGTGAGGTTCAGGTTGTCTTCCCCCCCCCCTAAGACTATATAGACTCTGGTCTGCAGTTTGGCTGCCACACACAGACACGGCCACATAACGGTTTTAGGATCATCCTTAAGAATGTGTTTGATGTAGAGTGTCACGGGTAATGGAAACTTCAAACTTCAAAGAGCCTGGCAGCTCACTTTGATTCAGTGGCATCTCAATTTACCTCACCCACTTAATTCTGCCTGTATGATGATCATTTTCCCATCACCGAGATATCAACAGTGACCGTGTTGAAGGGCCATCTGGGAAGACAGAGTGCATGCGTGTGTGCGTGTGGTCTTTCTTTACTACAGCATTTATTGTGCATCAAACAGTCCACAAACAGTCGACATCAAACAGTCCACACACGCACGCACGCACGCACGCATGCACTCGTACACAAACGCACATTGTTGACATGGTTGCTTACTGTGTGCTTCTGTGCCTCCTTCACAGCTACTGGCCATGGCGTTCTCCGTCACTCTGTTCCACCAAATCCACCGAACGGGGAAGAAGTACGACGCCTAGCCTGAGGGGACGCACACACACACGCAGGCACACACACACGCAGGCACACACACACGCACGCACACACACACGCACGCACACACACACACACACGCAGACACACACACACACACACACGCAGGCACACACACACACGCAGACACACGCACACACGCACACACACACACGCACACACACACACGCACACACACACACGCACGCAGACACACGCACACACACACACACACGCAGGCACACGTGCACTGCCCGATGGGATAGACTCTGGAGGAAGCCCCCCCAACACCTTGTCTTTCCACCCGGTCACACATCCTCTCTGGCCCGCTCCCCAGACCTTCTGTACAGATTCACTATTCGCTTTTGTTTGCCAAAGAATAGAACGCATCTGGAAGACAACGGACGTCTAGCTTTGGCAATGAGAAGAAATCCTATGGGTTGTTGCTCCTCTTCCGTGTATTTCTTTTTTGTTTTGTTCCATGTTGCTTCTTTTCTTGGCGTGGACTAATCGTTTTCGGGATGGAGGGAAAGTTTAAAAGACCACGAGACAATAAATGCTTTTCTAACGCAGACGTCCCGCTCTGAGGCAACAAGAAGATTGAAAACTGTTAAAACAGCCCCCCCCCCCCCGAGTTCCGTCAGGTCCCCGATTCTCTTGTAAATGACGAAAAAAAAGTTCTGATAGCATGCTAGTTTTGTACTCTGATTCAAGTGTCTGACGAATCTTCGTTTGTGGTTTTTATTTTGTTGTGTGTTCATCAAAGGCTCCTGTGGAATGTGTGTGTGTGTGTGTGTGTGTGTGTGTGTGTGTGTGTGAGAGAGAGACTGGTTTTTGGCAGGCCGGATGTCGGAGAAGTGTTGGGTTAAGACATGGTTGACAGTGTCGGAATCTGCTTTCCCAAGTGTTTTGACGGGATCCATTATTCATATTTTGCAAGCCGGCTGTAGAGATTTTTAAGTGGAAAGCGAGTGTTCCGGAAAATGTCATGTAGTAGCGTGACAGATGGGCTGGGTGGTGTGTTCTACTGACTTTCGGGTAATTAGAGACACATGCACACGTGAATGTGAACAGACACACTTTGCTTTGCACAGCTCCGCAGTATTCATTCATTGTGAATCGGTAGGAAGGGTTTTAAATGGCCTTTGTAACAGAGCCTCACCACAGCTGTCAAACGCAGCTCTCCCTTTTAGTTCAAAAGAATTTTGTGTGTTTGTGTGCTTGTGTGTTAGGTTTTTGTATATCCCACTGGCAAAGCTGCAAAGAAAACCGATCATACAGCGGTTGGGGGAGGTTGTTCTCGAGACGCTACTGTTTCATGAGCAATAGAGCCCAGAGCTCCTCCCCCATTTATTATTGGGAACTTTACACATCATGCACATCTCTGTTTCTATTAAAGCTGCATAGGATAGCTTTTTTATGGTAACAAAATATTTGGTAACAACCTATTTGCTATTGGTAGTAGAAATGGTCTCCCCAAGCACCAGTGAAGGTAACAGCATAGTGTAAGAGCCCATGTATATGTCATGGTGCCAGATACGTCGAGTGGCGGGTGTTACTGCGGTTACAGACACTGCTCTCTGCCTTGCCGGTACTCGCAAAGCTAAAGCTAAAATGATTTCTGCCATCTAGAGGAAAACAACTGGAATTACGCCATTTAAAATAAAATGTAAAAAACATTACGTTGCAGTTGCGTCTCATGGCCAGAGTGGCCGCCAATTTGCCAAGTCATGCTATGCAGCTTATATAGTCCTGCTCATCAAGGTGAATCTTTGTCCATACTTCGGGTGCAGGGCTGCCCTACTTTCCACATTACTGTTATTTCAGTCACAGAGGAGGCGTAGGAGAGATCAAAGCCAAGGCTGATAGGTGTTTGTGCTGTAGAACAGTGATTCTCCGCAGGAGGTACAGGCGTTAGCCTGGTTTCGTAAGAATGAGAACACTGCACTTCTGCTGCGGTGTCTTTTATTAAAAACACATTCAACTTTGGGTGTGGGAAGTTGGACCGCTGTGTTTATTGTTTCTTTGCTGTGCGGGATGCCAACATGGCATGTAGTGTGTTTGTGAGCGAAAGCTTCAGGTTTAATTGATGGACGAGCTTGTGGCGTGTAACGTGAGGAGATGATAGCTGACTGATAAAGCTGGCATGTGGTTTATGACTGTTTACGATGTACTGGGTAAAGGAATTGTTGGGACCAGAAATGTCTCTTGTTCTGGATTTCATCCAAACTAACGCAGGTGGCGATGGAAAGGAGAGTTTGCAAGTTAGCAAACCACCGCTGTCGGACGAAAACCGGATTCATCCATTTTCATCATGGATAATGTAGTCACAAAAACCCTTGTATATTTTCCAAAATGTATTTTGAATGATTCTGAACGATAGGGTTTATATTCTATATTCCAGAGAGGTTTTCTAGAGGCTTTCTAGAAATGCAAGGTTTTCATTCTGAAGCGACTAAACTCTCCATTGGATGAGGTCTCTGAACTCAGACACTTTGCATTGCTGCTACATGGGCTAATCCAAGACAGAGGATGGGACAGAAAATTAGCCTTAGCATTACTTTGAAAATACCATAGCCCTATATTGCATATTATCACACTATTTAATAACAGTAATTCGTAGAAATATGGGCCATTGTGTTTTGAGGAGCTCATCTGAGCGAGCCAGAGTGTCCCCGGTGTCAGAATGTGGGCTGTGATGTTCAGGGCCCCGTACGCACCACCTTTTCTTGTTGGTCTCCGTCGGAGGGGGGGACATGACAGTTGCTAAAGTAAAGCGCAAGCATGAGTGGACATGTCCTCTGCTTGGCTGCTTGCACAAACTGTCTGCATAGCCCCCATTTACTGGGGGCTATGCATTCGCTGGAGAGCTACGGGCACGGACACGGTGTCGACACAGCTGTGCCCTCCTGAGACTGTTTAGGACTTTTTCCTGCAATGTCCCTTTGTAACCACAACCAATGTGGCAAAAAATTTTTATGAACTAATAAACCACAATGAATAAAAACAGTTATTATCGAGCTGGGCTACGCAAACCTCAGAGAGTCTGGGGAAGAAATTGTGCGATTTGAAATTCTTCTTTCCGTATGTTGTACGTGGCACCGCCTTCCTAATATGATGAGGTTGTGTGTTTTCTACCTTTTTATTTGGAAAAAAAACTGAGAGAGTCTGTTATAGTCTAAACAATTGGTGATCAAATTCAGTCACTGTATTTGCCGTTACTAAACTGAGGCGGGTATCCATGTATTGATCCGTGCATTCACTTGCTATTATAGTTCTATCAAAGGAAATGCTGTTCATTCATATTTTTGATTGCAGGGATAAATGCCTGTCATTTTAACAAATGTTTAATGATGTGTTGTTTTTTTGTACAATGGTTGTTTTTCTTTCATGTGTGTTTTTATACAAGAATGCTGTTTTCTTTTAGTTTTTTCGTTTACAGGGGAGACGTTGAAAGTCCAATATGACATTGTTACACATTTGTTTGATACCACTGGCTTTCAAAATAATTACATCAAAATTGAAACAGTGAATTTTAGACCTACAGTGCTGAGCGAACACTAACCGCGTGATTTTCATGTTTCTCTATATATTGAATTCAGTTTTTTAATTAAATCAAGACATGTCTGCAGTGTTTTATAAGACAACCTGTGTAAGGCAAATAATGATTTTTATAGAGTTTTGTTTTGACACTGTATAACAGAGCTCATCTCCCAAATGTAAATATCATTTTACAACAGATATAATGCACTATATTACTGCACATATGCCAGGAGTTACATTTGTACTAACATTATGTTAAAGCTGCACTCTTCAAATTTGAGTCTAAGAATTCCCCTTTGGGGCTGAAACCCGTGTTAACGAGTGCATATGCCCCTCCTCTTTAACGTTACTCCTCCCACTACAGCACTCCTAGGCTCGCACTCTTCTCTACCCCTCTCCTTCAGCCATGTGCACCTTTTAAGCAAGTAGTGTTGCAAACATAAATTAAAAAGTGAGATGGAGAAGAATTTTGGGCTTCTCTGGGTGCCATATAACTCAATTGAGGAGTGTAGCTTTGACTGGCATATTCTAATATTTAATTTCTAATTTACCACTTACAGCTGTTTATCTTTGAATTGCACCGATTTTTCATTCATCCTTTTAATTGTTAGATTTTCTTTTTTCTTGTCTGCATTTGTACAACATACTTTATGAATTCAGGAGCGGTGTAAATTGTGTTTTGTTAGATTCTCTTGTTTTTCAGTTTTTTTTATTTGGCGGTATTTGCAGCTTGGAGCGAAAGACGTTTTTGATACAAGGTGTTTTTGGAAGGACTATAAAGTATTCCCTTCTCATTCACAAAAGCACTGCCAGTAAGCCACCCAGAGTGGAGAAGGAATACGCATAATAGATAGGTTTCATCTGTTTCCGTCTGCTTTCGTCTGTTGACAGCAGCTGAGGCTTTGCATTATTTTGTCTTTGTCTTGTTTTTGTTTTTGTTTTTTTTTTGGATGGTGGGGGGGGGGGGGGGGATTATTTGTATAATCTGCTCCTAATCCTTACCCACTGCTAAAACTGAGCAGCAAGAAATGTGCGCTCTGCAAATGGTGTGTTTGATATTGTGTTCTGGTTGGTGGCAGTAATATCTGATACCTGCCGGCCTCGTCCTGTGCAGTTTTATGCTCCATGTAAAAGCACTCTGTATTAGGTGGTGCACTCCATTCTAAAATATAACTATTTTTTAAATAAAGAAGAAAAAAAAAAAAGAGTGTCACAAAATTCCGATGATACCACATGCTCATTGCCTTTCATGTTTTGTGACTCGACGCTCTTGATGTTATTCCCTTTTTGTCCTTGGCACTGTCAATTATACAGAGCGTATTTAAATAGCGTTTGAAGCTGAATAGCTTGTGAAACCATTTTCCGGTCGGTATAGAGGACTTGGCACGGAGAGCAACGAGAAAGTGTCACAGCAGATCCCACGGCGCCCAGTGTGACAGAGATTGTGGCCTGTCCTCTCAATGTGGCCTCTTTTTCAAACTAACAAAACCTGAGGGACACTTGTCGCAAGAGGAACTACTAGAAGTCAGCCGTCTGAAAAGAGGGAGCTTCTCGAAACTAATCCAAAGAGAAGTGCATTGGCCAATTTATCACGTTTTTCTACTGCATGGCGCAGGCGGTACAGTCGTTTCTTTGTATCCCTCGGTTAAAGGTACCCTCCTTTTATTTGTGTCCAGAATTCCCTTTAGTAGTTGAAGCCACAACTGGGTGGGGTGAGTGGTCTCTACTCCTCCTCCTCCAGCGCTCATAGGTTCACACTGTTCTCTACCCCTCCCCCTACGGGCACAAACGCAGATGTGTTTCGAACATAAACAGCGAGCTGAGGCAGAATTGGGAGGTTCTGGGGGGGCTGTAACGCAATAAAGGAGTGTATTTTTAACCTCATGCTATGCCCCTTTTGTGATGGTGAGATAAGTTCATTGTGCCATTCCATCCAGCTTTTCATTTACACCACTGTTCCTTCTATGCAAAAATATGACCTATTTTAGCCTTTGTACAGATTATTTTGTATTAGTATATGTACTGAAATAAACTGAATAGAATCAACAATGAATAGGCTACATTTTTTTTCTGCTTGTTTTTGCAGCCTTATCCATTTTTTTCGTCGTCATCCCTAGTGGAGTTATTTCATTACCCCAGATTGCAGAGGCTTTTGTTTTAATGAGACAGTTTAGTCTGTCCTTGTGTGCTGTTTTACAGCTTCATATAGTTAACTACTTACTACTGTAAGTACACACTACGTTCTGCTCTGTACATTTACATCACTTCAACTCTTCACCAGCTGTTTTTTTGTCTGCCATGCTCTTGATGCTTTTAACATGTATGTTTTGTTGCCGTAGGCTAAAATTAGAGCATTATGGCATTTTGTTCTTTCAAAATGCAGAGCTTTTTAAAAATGTCTTTCAATGGCGTTCATTTATTTTGCCTCAACATTAGAGTGGGTAGTGTACGATAGGCCACTGTGGAACAGAAAATAATAGCTTCCTAATTATCACATAATGTGCAAACACTATTCAGGCTATTTGGAAGCCTCTAAAAGTGTCAGAGTAAACAAATGGTTGGACATGGGGAAAAAGGGTATCCATGGAATTTGGACAGGACAACTGTGTAAAATTGTGGCCACCAGTTTGCTCATGCGCAGTATACGACCACAAGGATGAAGAACAAAGGATAGCCGTCAATGTCAGTATCTCTTTATATGACATTCTTAGAGATAATCTATCTCCAGATGAACCATGGGCAAAAAATAGTGTGTAACAGTGAAACCCAACTGGAAAAAAAAATTCTGGGTGTGAATTTTGGGTTGGTTGTTCTGGGTGCAAGCAACATTACTTGGCTAAGGAACACTGAATGCATTGCAGACATAGTAAAATAAAAAACATTTCAACAAACACATTTCTTGTCAGTAGACCATATGACCTTTGATTTCAGTCAAATTAGTTTTTACTGAATGTATAATCTATAGTAGCTTTGGACGCGGTGAGACCAGAGATAGCCCCTTCTCAAAGATAAATCAATCTAATTAAGTCTTTGTGTGCCTAAGGTAGACGGATATGGTGGAGATAACCAAGGGGATTTAGTGGGGGGGGGTAAGATTCCTGATTAATAACACCCACTGCCAAGGACACTTTAGGGGAGAATTTTCACTACTACATGCTCAGAAGACAACCAGAGAGCTAATTTTCTGAACTGGAGCCTAAATATGTGGACACCGGTTCTTGTTTTGACCATTAAACTCAAATGAACTAATTCTCCCAGGAGTGCTATCGCTCCAAAGCAGACTTGTGTTGGAAGATAATCACTCTGGTGGCTGGACAGACACGGCTTCTATCCCCTGCCAGTCCATTATCAATTGAGCTCTCCCTCCGAATGCCACTAAGGATTCGGTGGTCTGACAGGCTTTCATTTCACTTCAGGCTGATGACATTATGGCAATGCTAAAAGCTGTATTATCGCCGTCCTCAGTTAGTTTCTGTCAGCTGTCATTTTGCTTTACTCTACAGTTTTGTGTGTGTGTGTGTGTGTGTGTGTGTGTGTGTGTGTGTGTGTGTGTGTGTGTGTGTGTGTGTGTGTGTGTGTGTTTAGACTATTAAATAAATGAAACGGAACACAAGCTGTGTAAAAGTTGTAAATACTGACATGAGTGCTAATGGGCAATAGGCCCGCATGCCTCTGGGACAAACCCACGACAGCGCTCACCGGGGGACGTGAGGCAATGTAAATAAAGAGAGAAAGTAGTTCTGGTGTGGCACAAGCAAAACAAGAGGAAGCGAGAACGTGTCCGCATACTGCCAGCTCGACAATGCTCCAAAGCTCCTGGGCTGTTCCGCGGCAGTCACACCAGAGATATAATTTGTGTAATGTGACTCGCGGGGCTACATGACGGTTCTGGGCCCTGCCAGCGCAGCACTGCAGCGTCACGATTCTATGAGCCCTTTTTTAGACCGCTCGTCGCGAACAAACCCTTCTTGACAGCTGCTGTCTCACATGGTGGCCAAATATCTTTGGGGTGGGGACAGATAGGGGGGCTGTTTTGGCGTGAAACACTTTGTATCTCCAGCGTTTGGGCCGCAGACGAAGCAATTGGCCATGGACAGGAAACAGAATCTAAGCCGAGCGGAGACTTTCTCTTTTATCAACCCCTGGATCCGATATTTCCTGTTTTTCTTCAGCTTTTTATTCTGGGTGAGTTGAGTTATTCTGTTGAAGGAAAAGTTGTCTCGTGGTACAGATCACCTGTTATGCCCTGAAACACAGCAATAATTTAGAATATTTCTGAATCTAAGAATCACGAGCACTACCATCTAACACACAGAAGAAAATAATATATTTGATATATTTTTATACTGTACAGCATAGATCCATATACTGTAGGCCTATATATGAGATAAACATTGTAATTCAGAACACAGCTTGTTTACAGGCTCCCAGCTGCAACAGCCGGTTCCCCTTGTGGTTGAAACCAGGGTTACAGAAAACATTATTTTGGTTTGAAACTGTGAGTGCTGAGTGGCTCCCTCTTCTCTCTACCCCTCCCCCTGCCAAAGCTCCTAGCCTGACACTGTTCTCTACCCCTGTGCGGTTCTGGAGTGACTATTAACACGGTCGAGGAGTGAACCTTTAACAGCTGGCCCGAGCGTTTGCCTATACTGGTGTATATAGTGTATACATTGCATAAAAAACACTATAACATAGATTGTGATATGTTATATTAACCTGCTGTGAATGCAGGTACACTTTAAAAATGATTTGTTGTTACAGTGTAGCATAACAACAAATCATTGGAACTATGTTCTGCTGAAAGGAAATGTAATTTACACAACTGTCCAAGTAAATTAAACATGAAAATGTATTTCAGCTGCTCATAAAGTGGGAAAATTATTTTTTAGTTGGTTAAATAGAAGCTGCATTGAACAAATACATGTTTTACTGTCACTGTTCACTGCCGTGACTTCAGAGGCCAAACAGAGACGACAAAAAGTTCCACACATCAACTCGTGCAAACACACGCGCACACACACACAAATGCTGCTAGTTTGAGCTCATGGATCAAATCTACAGGCCCCAGAAGTCTCAACACACCTTCACACGCCACTGGTACACACACACTGTTAGAGACGCAATGTGCACCAATACAGGGTTTCTGCTGTCTTGATGTTTTGGGATTCTGTCAACCGTAGCTGGCAGCCAGTCAAATGGCCCAGACTAGTTTGTGTTTGTTTACCATAGAAAGGCTCAGAAGTGAACACTGCAGCCCTAATCCATCAGGCCTTTGTCCCTAGCCCCCACAGCTAAGCTCAGTAGCTTTCACCTCCCAACAAAATCCACCAGAGGAAGCTCAAAAACAGAGCTGCTTTACTGTCTTTTTTTTCCAGATAAGCTTGAGCCAGGGAACATTCCAAAACATTTTTTTTTCTCTATTGTAACAGACTGTTGCCCACAAACAGTCACTGTGACCAGTGACTGTCCCTGTTGAGTGAATTCCAGTTGTTGAAGAAAGACATTTTTTATGTCAGTAAATATGCCTACACGCAAACACACACACACGTTAGCAATCAACAAAGAGCACATGTGATTGATAAATCTGTGAAAGAAAAGTCAAGCCAGATCGTTGTTCAAAGTGAAAGAAACTTGATAATTGAGTGTTGACAAGGTGACAAAGAAGTTGGTCCTAGACCTCATATTATGTAAACTTCTTGCTATTTCTGGGCTTCAGGCTCAAAGAAACCTCATAATCAACACTTCCTACATCTAAGATATTCTGTAAAACAACAGTTTCTCGGGCATGAAGTTATTATTTCCACACCTCCGTCATTGGTAGTTTTTTCAACCGACAATTTCCTCCTTATTTAGACGGCGAAGAAATGTCTCTTTGCTTTTTCCAGCAAACAGACAGAGCGGCTTGTCAATACTTATTTCATGTTTAATATTTTAAAGGGCAAAGGAGCATACTGTACTGATTTGGGAAGTTTAAAGGGTTTTCAGTAATACATGAGCCCAATTCCAAACAATTTGCAACAGCAGCCCTCATACTATAGGCAACGGGCATAAATAGCTACTGTATATTTCTTACTTTCTTTCCCTATTCTTCACCTGACTCTCTTGCTCCCTTTTTGCTTTTGCCTTGCAGCAACAATAAATAAAATATGCTACTCAGAAAGACGTGAAGCAGAAAGTTAATTGATTTATTCAGTTCCCAAATGAATACATCTTAGCAGAAACTATAAAGCTTTAAAGACACAATCTAGCGTTTTTAAAATAAAGGAGTGAATATGGAAAAATAAAAGACCAAGGTAGGCCTACAATTCTACAGGATACTTGAAGCTTTTGTGTTATTGGCTAATCCAGTAAAACACCCAACTAATGCAAGGCCAATTCCAAAAAATGTTAAGAGTGGTCAATATAATAAAGGCGCCTTAAACTTTTGTTTCATAAATGTACATACCCTACACAAAACACCCTTACTTTAAAAGGTTTTTGACACTGTAGTTGTTGTATTTATTGAGCAAATATTGAGTGAACGGTTCATCAGTTAATCAAACAGACGGTTACGCCGGTTGCACACTGAACGTAGGGCGTTTTTGCTCGCATATTTTGAGCTTTTTTCCCTGTGATGGTTTGCACATTTAGTCTGCCCTGCCTCCTCCTCCCCCCCACCCCCGCCTGCACTCTATGTAATTTGCTCATTATATAGGCTGCACTGCATTGATCGTGCAGTATTAACATAATATTATGCATGTTTTAGGACACAATTCAGGCGAGCAACAAAGAATAACAGTCGGGTCGATCAAATGGTGAGGCAAGGGGATGGGAGTAAATTCCAAGCACACATTTTTCTTTTAAATGATTATTTGTGGTGTATTTCTGCTTCTACAATGTACTTCTATTGCATCGTCAGTAATAACGCGAGGCGTAAAAAAAGACTCAGGCAGGGAAAAGAGCGGCAGCTTCGCGAGACAGCGACCGACTCGCGTGCAGTGTGCAAACACTCATTGATTAACGTGGGAGCGTCCGCATGCAGTGTGCAATGGGCTTTAGTTTCTAAATACCATGATGGTCGCCGTACCACCGTAGTCAAACTGTGTTTCTAACTTGGCACATTGTCGACACTTCTGGTCGGAGGTTGCAGCTGCCAACTGAAAGCTATTGAAAGCTTTTATATTCTTTTTTTTTTTCGTAAGTTTGTTTAGATCTTTTATTTATTTATATTAATGAGTTTGTTTGAGATGGATGCTTTAAAATGTTATGTTACTCAAATTTCGCCTATTTTTCTCAAAGGTCTTCTCCTTGTTGATTGTGGCAATAGGGGTGTATGCTAAGGTCCAGAAAGCAACCGGTACGTAAAACGCAAACGTTCCCCTCATTCCCAGGGAAGAGCTACATCTGATCTGCATTTTACATTTGTCTTTAATGTACTGTTAAGAAATGCTTCTGCTTCCAATTAAAGTTGCCCAGGCTGTCAGTGTGATACAGTGTTGTGCTTAAAAACAGTTACACAGCAATTGGTTCAAGCTGTAATTTTGCCTTTTTTCCATCTGTCATCATCCTGTAGGTGATTTTATGACAGAGACAGAGAAGAAATACTTAGCCTCACTATTAGATTAAATTCATATAACATCATCATGAACATAAACGTAAGCAAACACTGGCTTTACTGTTATATACTGGATTGTATAATGAACCATCCACTCCATTACATGGAGGGAAGGAAGGAAAGAAACACAAATGAAAGGAAATAAAGATTGGATAGAGGGCAGGAATGAAGGAAGGATGGAAGGAAAGGTGGCTGAAGGAAGGAAGAAAAGTAAGGAAGAAAAAATAGGAAGGAGAGAGGAGAGGAGTGTTTATTGTAAAAAAATGAAAAGGAGGGCAGGAAACGACAGATGGTTAAAAAAACAAACAAAGGGAGAGTTAAAACAAAAGCAAAGAACGTAAGTAGGTATAATGAATGTAACCAGGGCTGTGTGTGTGTGTGTCACCGCCAGACACGGTGCGAGACACATTCCTGATCGACCCAGCAGTCATCCTCATCGTGGTGGGGGTCGTAATGTTCTTCATCACGTTCTGCGGCTGTATCGGAGCCCTGCGGGAGAACATCCACCTCCTCAAGACAGTAACGCATCACTATATTCCTAATTCTACTCCACTTTGACCCGCCTGTCTCCCCTGGTGGACATTAAATCCCTCAGATCATGCGCTTCGTCCTTTAGCCACTCCTATGCACCACATTACTATTAACCACATTACTATCAAAACTGTGAATGGAAAAAGTATTTATTATTATTATTAGTATTATTATTTTTATACTCACATGAAAAAGTTTGAGATTGCGCCTTCTAGTGTTTTGTGATGCGATATGTCTCATCGATACCCCCCCTGTGTGTGTGTGTGTGTGTCTCCAGTTTTCCCTCAGTCTGTCACTGGTGTTCCTTACTCAACTAGCCATAGCGGTTCTGGGCTTCTTCTACTCCGATCAGGTACTGTTGCAAAATAAAATTCCAAATCAATAATTTATGTGATCCAAACTAATCAATCAACCCGGACTGAATGACTAATTTATACATCCGTCGGACCGAACCAGGGCTACAGTGTGTATCTCATCAAGTCTAGTGAGGGGGATAGTCTAGTGGTCTGGGTGTTGGACTCCCAACCGGAAGGTCGTGGGTTCGAGCCCCAGAGTAGGCCTTCCTAAGCATCCTTGAGCCTTGAGCAAGACGCCTAACCCCTACCTGCTCCATGTAATAGCAGCATGTAATTGTAAGTCGCTTTGGATAAAAGAGTCTGCTAAATGACCTCATCGTAATTGTAGTTTTCCAAGCAATTAGGCATAGGCCTACATTTGTAACGTGTGGTTACACAGATAGGCCCTACGACTCGACATTCACTTGGCAATGTCTTCACTCTGCTAGCTTAGGCGGCACACACACAGCCACGGAGAGAAGAAATCTTTATGAGAAAAAAAACTGTGTGTTTGTCTGAAACCCGCGTCTGTGCTGGGAGATTGATTTATTGAACACTGCTAAGAAATCAAGCCAACTCCTTCTGTTATGCCCTGTAGGCTACCCTCTAACCAGAGTGTGATTGTGTGTTGGATAGCGGGACTTTTATAGGTTAGACGTTTATGTACAGGTAGACTACATGCAGACTATGCGTGTTGTTATTCGGTTTGATCTAAACGCTTAGTTAATTTGCCATCGCCAGAGAAAGAGAGGACCCCCCCTCTGGCAGTCACTTAACACCTCACCGGGTCCCCACGGAGAATGAGCCCACAGCAGCGAGGCTGCATGGAGGCTGGTGAAAGTGAAACCACCCGCTGTCTCCCTTGTGCATTCTGCCCGCGTATGCGCTGCCTGCTGCTAAACAGAGCAGTTTACCTTCTCTCCCGGCGTTCCTTTCCACCGCTAAACGATTCGAAGTGCTCGAACGCTTCAAAGTGGAACCAAATATTACATTTTTAGCGGATCCCTTTAAGCAGCGCTTGCTGCCAATGACAAAGGGAGGCGTAACCGCTGGACAACGTAAAGCGCAGAGGCAGGCGGTGCGTTGTGGCGAAGCAGCCGGGAGTTTAATACAAAACATCTACAGTCCCCGGTTGCTTTGTATAGGCTACTGTAGTGGGCGGGGGTGGGGGGGGGGGGGGGGGCGGGGCGTGGGCTGGGGGGGGGCGTGGGTGGGGGTGGGCGGCGGCGTCGGGGGGGAGGTGTGGGTGTGCGGGGGGGGCGGGGGGGGGGGGGGGGGGGGGGGGGGGGGGGGGGTGGGGGGGGGGG
>JAOEHI010033843.1:0-23709 GCA_025447815.1 Percopsis transmontana | reverse complement strand
ATTTAATCTTCTCAGGGAAAATAAAGCCGTGGGGGGAAAAAAAACAGGCGGACAAAAAGAAGCTAAACATCCCCACACCCCCCCCCCCCCCCCCCACTCCCCCGCCCCTTCGCCATAGTTATCTGTAAAACTAGAGAGAAAGATGATGTAAGATTGATGGAATAAATCTGCATGTTTAATTGCGCACTTTCCCACATTTGAGCACTGTGCGTTAATTCATAAGATGGCTTTTTGACGATGCAAGTAAAATCTTATATCAGATGCATACAGTACGCAACAAAGCAAAAAAAGTTCTTTTAAACCTGCGGAAACCAACCTGCCAAGCATTGATACAAATGTAAAAGTTATTTTGATTATTTCAGGACCATTAAATACTATAGTTCAGCTTGTCAATAAACTATAATGTTGTGTTTGTCTTCAAGTATTATACAGTATTTTTCACCTTTTCTTAAATAACAGGGGCATTTTATTTGGAACGGTGAAACCCTGCAAGAGGTCCAAATAATGCACACAAAATAATACAAAATAAGTGTACTATATTTTTTTACATTATATTATAACTTCAGATATACAGTATTTCCACCAAATGTTCTGGAGCCTTAACACTAAATAGCATCATATATCAAGCATGCACTGTGACGGCTTTCGGTGTCGGGACACACCTTTAATGCGGTGGTCCCGAAACCACCGAGGGTCATCCACTCAGCATCTGGCTACTACAGAGAGAGAATTAAGAGAAGGCATCTGTGAAGGTTCACTCCACACCTGGCACTGGCCCAGTGAAAAGGTGACTGGAGTATTAACCGCACAACGTGCCCCAAACGGAAGGTTAAAGCCCCCTTCCCAACTCTCTCTCTGTCCCTCACCACAACATATGGTCCCACAAAAAGTAAATTCAATGACGAACGCGGGGGGAAAAAAAATCTTTTTCAAAGTGCACCGCGACGGAATTGCGACGGGGAAATGTTTTCAAATAAAGCGATTAAGAGGTTAAAAAGAAATGCCAGGCCACGGTGATTTATCATGAGCATATTGTCCTAATTAGCACGATTATGGTGATGGCACAGGCTGCCTGACCTTGTCATGCCACCCTCATTTGTATCATGTCAACCAAGAAGACGGTCCTAAATCACCAACCCCACCCCCCTCCCAAGTTCCCCCTCAGCTCACACTTGCCACAAATGTTTTACACCTATGATCCCAACGTCACGAAAGCTGGACTGGAGACAAAGTTAGGCGAGAACTGCCCAAATGTAGCTTCGTCTTGCTTGGCTAGTAAAAGATGATACGGGAAAAGCAATATGTACAAATACAGATACTGATACTGTGCTAATTACCCTGTATTTGTATTTTTAACTGTTCTTCTATTAACATATATTGTACAGCATGTTACAGTAATTATTACAGTAATTGTTACCATAATATCACAGTGATATTAAAGCTATCAATGGTTATAGGCTCCTTTAATCCATACAGTACAAACAATGGCACAAAAAGTACAACTTTTCTTAGTCTAATAAATACCCTGATCAGGCCAAACATCTTAAGCATACCAGCCGTAGAAAAAGCCTGCGTCTGTACAGTGCTAGCGCAGTGACGAATACTCTAGGCAGAGTGAAACCACTTGGCACGACGTCGCTCCTACGGCCCGCCCGGGTATTGAAATGAATCTCTGGATGTTTTGTTTTGGCTAATGGCTATGTGTCAGCTCATATGTCTGTGTCACACCAACGGCCAAGACAGGCTCCCGGCAGGGTTTGGGGGGGGGGGTTAGGTGGCAGCGAGGTTTGAGTGGGGGTTGGGGAGGAGTGGTTGTGTTGTGGATTGGGGTGTGTGTGTGAGGGGGGTCAGGCTTCGAAGGGAGCACATGGAAATGAGACCCATTCATCCCTCTGCCCCCAACCCCCCGATTGGCATATGGCATGGCATTGTCCTTGGCTGCTGAGCCAGAAGTGATGCAATTTGTTGGCATGTCCTGTCATTTCAGAAACTACCCATCCCATTGAGGCCTCCCGAAAACAACAACACAAGACATGGAAGGGCAGCCAACAACTCAGCTTCTAGGGAAGCCCTGCCAAACCTGCTCAGGAGAGAACTGAGAAATAACTCTGTTTCAAACGCCCCCAAAAGTTGACCAAAAACACCTAAAAGTTATTTCAACTGATAAAATGTGGAGTATTTATTTGTTTCCATTTGCCTTTGGCACAGGTCTCCTTTACTTCGGAACATGTCTCTTTCACTTTCTTTAAAATTATGAAAACTCATTAATAATAGTTTTTTTATAGGGGTGATGAGAAATATTTATTTTCCCTTTGAGCTGGGGATTGACCCCAAGACATCCTTTGTTTAATTAACTCTAAAACAGGCTTGGAGTTGGGGTACAAAATCTTCAAAGAATATAAAATCCAGCCAGAGGTTCTGTTGTCCAGAGTGTGCTCAAAGTTAACCTCACCTTCTGTTGGAATATCCTGTTGAAAGATGTGGCCGTCTCCAGCTGACGAGACAAAGAGGATTTCTCTCCAGGGAAGCTCTAAGCCAACAGTGGGAGATGTTTCTGGGAAGCAGCAAACCAAACCAAGTCATGTTAGAGATGGTGACAGGCTCCTTATGACCGGCCAGGCCCAGACAGACCCTGCGGTGTTTTTGGCAAAACATCTGTCTCCGTGCTTCAATTTGTTCGCATCGAAAGTGATTGATGTATATTTAAAGGACCACTGTGTAGAATTGTAACTGTAATTGCACTGGGTGAAAAGACATGACGTGTAAAAACACTTAGCAAAGCATGCCCTGTAACATCTATATAGATTGCGAGATAATTTACTTTGATTTGATTTCACTAACCCTGTTAAGGCAAAAGTATACTTTCCACGTAGCCTACTTTCCACATGTGCACGATGGAAAGTTTCCGCGTGGACCTGTGTGCGTTGACTGTGCGCGTTGACTGTGCATGTGCGACACGCCAAAGCCCCACTAGGCTACATACGGCAAGGGATGCCCTGCTAGCTCACCAATAGCGTAGACGTTGTGGCGTTCTAAGCATATTTAAGAAAAAATCTTTCCAGCGAATCTCTTAATTACACCAATGTTGTGGATGGGAAACAGTTAGTGCATGTGGAAGACGTAGTTATAAAGATCGCTAATTCCAAAGTAATCTGGCATATCGTCTCTTGCATACAGAAATAACCTAGCGCTGCAAGTGTCTGCAGCATGAGTGACTCCTGGTGTACACCCTTTTAACTCCAGCATATTGAGCACTAGCGCTTAAAGCTGCATCGGATAACTTGCTACATTGGCGGCTCTGTATGGTCACAAAATGCAACTGTTTGAAAGCCTGTTTATTGTGTTGTGCTGCATATTGTGTTGTGCATATTGGTTATTGTGTTGTGCTGCATATTGTAGCGTATTGTTTTGTGTTGTATATTTATAGTGTGTATATAAGCACCCTGGTCACTTTACTCACCCATCTTTCCATATTCTAATATACCCATATTCTATCGCACTGTACCAGAACCAAGATGCTGTACCATAACCATAAGAATTTCATTGTCCAGAATGACCCTGTGTTGTACTGTACACATGACAATAAAACACTTTGTATGTTATTGTACCACGGTTGCTAAATAATATGAGTTTTACATTTAGGGTGACTAAAGTATTGTTTTTAACTTGCAAACAACATAATGAAAAGTACCCAAACTGAGGGTTTGCTGTTTTTGATTAGCTTGTTGATACTGCCCCTGCTGGTAATGAAGAGAACCTCACCAGAGTCCAGAGGACTGTAATAACGAATTGTGGTAATTCGATGGTGGCTGATTTCCATTTCACTATAGGAGCAATCTTGTTCTCTGTACATCGAATGCACATTGAAGTACATATTTGTGTTAAATTAGTTTAAAAAGCGGTTTAATAGACAGGTGTCCAATTAAAAGATTATTCCTACCTGTACAACTGTAGTTCACTGTAAACAGTATAAAACATTGAACCAACGTAAAATGTCACGTTGATGATGATAATGAGTAAAATAAACTGAAATTTAAAACTACATTGATATATACAGTACCTATGTAAATACAGTATATACAGTATGTAGATATCAGAATTATCTTACACACTATAACTTTAAGGATACATGCCTATACAGATTATTTAAACAATTTGAAAAAGGACAAAATACACTGCACCAATGACTTGTGCCTTGTTTTACAGGAGGTAGCCTTGGACAGTATCCAGTCAGTGGATGCACTGACAGAAAAAAACAAAGTTAAGAGGGGTTTATTTCTAAGGGTAGCCATCAAATCATCCCTGGGTAAAGAGGACGTGACAGGGTCTCAATGGGAGAGTGATGGTCGCTTTGTGCCCGAAGTGCTCCCCCAAAGCCTTTAGAGCTGTTCCTTTGACAACTGGGTGACGTTTTTTTTTTATTTAGCGAATCTCCTCACTTCCTCTCCACTTCTCTCCTCTCCGTACTGCTATTTTGTGTACTGAAATTGATATACATTATACAAAGCAGAAATTACATTTTGATGTTACAGTAATGATCCCATGCACGCGGGGCTTAGAAAGGCTGGTGGTGTCATCAATGTAGCCCATAGTTCATATTCATACATAATATCCCATATACGGCACTTTTTTTTGCTAACGCAATGTCCTGATTGTACACTTCAGTAGGCCCATAGCAATCGGCAAATACCTCACTCCTGACTGTAGCTATAGACCAACTTCTTCAGTCAGGGATCTATCATTTGCCTAGCCAGGGTTCCTAAAGTTAGCATCAGCATGTTGCTAAAGTTGTTATTCCGTATAGTGGGAGGCTGACACTGTGTACTAGCAGCCTACATGTTGGCAGGTGCTCCCTGGGACTTCTGTTGCCACTATTTATGAGTCTAATTTGAAAACAGAGCCATTTGCATTTCCTGCAGCAATAAACCTTTTAGCAACGGCTCAAAGCATCATCTTCAATAATACTAAAGGTGGCAGGAGGTTATGATAATTTTTTCAGACAATAAGGCCTTATAACCATGGGCAGACCTCAATGCTCCCTCTCTGCATATCAAAAACACAACCTTTTTAAGACCACAGAATTGAGCTCGCAAAAGGTCTCTTTTGGCCTCTCTCTCATCTGAAGACTCATCCGACCTTTTCTGTTTTGAAAAAAAAACAAAAACATCTCGATCATTCTTAATCATTCAAAAAAAAAATCATCAAGGTATTTCACGTGTGCTAATTACCGTACCACTGCTCAGTGTATTCAGTGGTGTTTCAAGTTCATTCTATTGATTTCCCAGTGTGGTGCCCTGTTAATAACATTTCTTTTATGCTTGTCCGACACCATGCATTAGCCTGGGTGCTCTCATTTACATTCAGGTCCAAAGCTTCAGAAAAGAATGGATTCACACCCAGATTAGACAAATAGGTACACCGCTGTTATATTTAATAAATAAAGGCTCAGAAATATGTAAATAATGAAGTCCTTAATTTTTGTTTAAAATAAAAAACAGGTCTTCTGTCTTGACAGCTTTATGTCTGTTTTTCTATATACAGTACTGTACACTGTAGGCCACTTTATAAATATTATACTGTATATATTATACAGCTTGTATGCTGTATTTTTATGTTTGATACATTTGGTGTTTGCATGTTACTAGCATCATTACTAGACAAATGTATTCATATTCCATCAAAATTTACTGGTGGATTCTCACACCTTTTGGACTGAATGGCAAATGTATTGTCATTTGAGTGTTATCTGGTGGGTACTTGAAAATGCATTAACCCTCCAAGCCAGGGGAATAAGCTAGCGGGTTTACATGTAAAACCAATGAACCCATTAAAAGGCTTGATCAGACCAGCACCCCCTGTTCATCCTAATGCAGCCTTTTAGATCATGCTAATAGATCACATGCCGCTGTGATCAGACAAGGTAATGGTGCTTTGTCACAGATTGCTAAAGCTGGCTTCAGGGCTCCTCTCTGTCCTTAACGCACGCTCACACACACACACACACACACACACACACACAAAACATGCACACGCATGCACTAGGACAATAATGTACTCTTGCAGATACAGAGACGTGCACACATGTACACGCACACACACACACACACAATCCAGAACAATGACCCTAATTAATAATGATCAGTCCACTCTTAAAATGTGCAAATGGAACAATAAATATAGCTCTTAAACACAGCTTCTACAACTGAACTGAAACTATCTCCACTAATCATTAGTAACCACCCCTGATTTGTCATTATTGCTCTGTGGTGCAAAGAAGGCAAATAAACAGGGTCAGGGAGATATTGACCAAGAGCTGCCATCCTTCTAAGCTTGAGTTTAAATAAATAAATACATACATGTACACAAATAGTTACATTCACAGTAACTAGATACATATGAACTAGATATATATTTAGTGTGTTATATTTTAGTTTGTTTAGTTTAGTTGCACTTTGTTAGGCTAAACCATAGCCTGTGTGGAGTTTTGACAGTGCAGTGGAAAAATGCAATGTAAACCAAGAAAGTTTGTTTGTCCTATTTTAGTGTAGGATAAAAAGAATATAAATTATAAATGATATATAAGGTGGTGTCAGTTTGGAAAGTTTGTTGTAAAGTGAACTGTTTTGCTAGCTAACAACAGTGTGCTAACTATAGGCTACACCGGGTACCCTGACAGTTTGTCATCGGTTTCATCTCTTGGTCAATCACAGGCTGTTACAATACTCCATTTTAAGCATGACTTTTAATATTAATAGTTTGTTGTGGGAGAGAGAGATATGGAGTGGGAGAGCAGCAGAGAGAGAGAGAGTTAGAGAGAGATGGAGGGGTGGCAGGGGGGTTGGGGGTGGGATGGGGGTTGATATCCCAAAGGTGGAAAGTAGCAATAGTGGATAATAGGGGACATTAAAAAAAATATACGCTGCTATGTAAATGGCAATTAAAGGACACAGAGTGCTGCGGGCGTTGCCCTTGTTGCTGTTGGTGTTGACAGGAACACGCCCAGATGCTGCCAGACATTCATTTGTTAAAACGTGTCAGCGGGAAAACATAGGCCTATCTAACGCTCCAACATTCAATCAATTAGGTGGGATGAAAAAAGTAATTAAATGCAATCCTGTTGTTCTTTTAGTGATCTCCGCCAAACATACCCTGAGTAGGCTATGGATTTACACGCGCGCGCGCATGATAAAATGCCTTAATTCCTTTAATCCAATGTAAAAAATATAATTTTAATGGGCCTTCAATTTTGTATTTTCTTCACATCCAAAGTGTTTGCTTTGCTTGTCAAAGACTAACTTTCGCGCTTAGTCGACAACGAACAAAATGCTGATAAATTACGTAAACGTTCAGGAGAACGCTGCACTGCTCAACTGAAAATGAGCGTCATTACTTTTACTTTACTTTAAAGGGCTTTCAGTGTAATTGAAAGTGGGTCGTGTGAATTTGCTGTGCCGTTGACAGATATAAGACTAGAGTGAAGTGGAGTGAACGAGCCGAGAGGCGAACGCAACTGACAAAGCAGGACAAAAAAGGCAGCAATAAATGCACATAGATTGGCTAAATTCACACCGATTGATCCCTTGAATCGCCGCTAAATGCAGCGTGGTTATTTGCACGCGATTTACATAGTAGCATACTGCCACCTAGAGTGTTGATGGAAAATCTTTGGAACTGGGTACGAAAACGTGAACTTACCCATGACACTCATTATTATTTATTTGCTTTTATCTTTAACATTAATGTAGACTATAACATATTCAGTGCTGTTGTGCCAGACAACCTTTCACTACTAATTCCCGGGCTCCCCGGCTGTTTCAAGGAGGTCACCGTTACACTGTTTCAGAAGACAAATAGGTCTACAAGGTGTCAGCAGTAAATCATCAGCGTCATAAACGGCAATGACTGTGGCAGAAATATGCAGGCAGTTACCTAATAGGGGTTTTGTAGTGTAATGTGTAACACCCTTATGTTGAGGTGAGATCTTTTTTTATCTGGAAGCATTTTATCCACGACCACTGAGATTGCTACTGTGACTAAATGAACAATAGGAAGTGGTTTAGGAGAACACGTTTTTTTCTATTTTGTGCATCTTTCCCAAATTCTTCTAACAGCTGTAAACAGGATGACCCCTCAGTATGTCGACAGCCCGTCAAACTGCCCCTTAAGACTCGACCTTGGGGTGAGACAGGGAAGATAGCTTTGTTCCCAGCAATTTTGGCCCCTGCGCAAGCCGGTAATGAAGTGAAGGCCCCTTCTGGCGATGATCTCCGCCTGGATAGCAGCAGCGATCGAGACAAGGAGTCACAGTTCATTTCATTTTTTACCGTCGATGAGATCTCAACTGTTATCTGATGAAATTGAACAAGCGTTACTAAGCGCGCCCTCGCAAATAAAGCTCTTCTGACTGCTTCCTAACAGAAACCTCGGCACACACCCCCACTTTGTCAGCAGTTTTGAATTCATTGGCCCCTCTCGACAAGATGATAGGTATAATCTCGCCAAGTGAGATTGACAGTTCATTTCAGAAATCAATATTTACAATTTACTTCTTTCAAAGTTCATTCTGGGAGAGGGCTCCATATTATCCTCCTCCCAAATAAGCTGATCATATCTCCGCCAGGCCTGGAATTAGTTTCCTACCCAAAATGTGGATTTTTCTCTCTCTCTCTCTCAGTCTCTCTCTCTCTCTCTCTCTCTCTCTCTCTCTCTCTCTCTCTCTCTCCCTCTCTCACCCTCTCAGAAATCAATGTCTACGTTTGTGCGCTTTAATCTGGCCTCTGATGACAGTAAATCTTTATCTGTTTCTGGGCGAGCAGCAGTGAGACTCTGACACTATTTCCCATCAGAACAAAGAGTCGGGCCTGTGTGGACTCTGGGAGATACATGGAGCTCTAATGTGGCTGGACATGTTTCAACGGGCCCATTAATCAGAGGGGATGACAGCCAAGCCATCCCTGGCTGTCTGAAGCCAGGAGCTCTACACCTTTTTTCCTCTGGCTGCACTCCGAGGACCGGCAGAAAATGTTGGAATCCAAGGCCGGCGTCTTTCAGAGGGGAGTTCTCTCTTATGCAATCGCTGCGATGTTTCTGTCTCATTAAGCGTGGTCTTAACATGCTTAAGAAGGACTACTTGATACAGGCATTACAAATCAATCACCAGTTGTTGAGCATGTGGCGTTTGTCCTGCTCTGGCTTTGGTTGGCAGAATAATACGGTACTGGGTAATATTAAAGGTGCACTCCTCGATTTGTGTGTGACAATTTCCAGTAACAAGTTCTACAAAAAAGGGAAAAAATAACAAAAATAAAAATCTGCGATAGAATATACCAAAATGATAAATGGTAAATATTGCTATTAGACCTACAAAATATATCTGTTCAATACAGCCTATAATATTATCACGCTGTCAGTCATAAACAAGTCACTGTGGGGTCTCATAGCCCCTGCAATATAAATAACAGCCCCTCAAGCACACCAGAAGCATAGCTGGTGGTATAATTATGATTCAGCAGATTTATGACGTCCAAACATTAGCCTCGCACCACAGGAGGGGGGCGGGGGGGGGGGGATTACTGGGTGGTAATCTTTTGTTAAAGAGCTTTTCGAGTGATGGATGAAAATGTCAGCAATCTACACACAATCAATTTATATATAATTAGGAGGTATTATTTATGTCACTTACAACGGCCACGCTAGGAGTCTCGTGAGACGAATAGACACCTCAGCCGCCACAGGGAAAATGAGAAATGTGTGTGTGTGTGTGTGTGTGTGTGTGTGTGTGTGTGTCCTGTGTCCTCCTGTGTGGAGGGGGGCTTATCAGTAATTGAGTGCGTGTAGAAGCAGAGGAGGTAATGGTATTGATTGACATGGTTTGAATACAGACATGAATTTCCTACACATATTTGTGTAGTCTACGCAATGTCTTAATAGGTCTATTACTAGATACTGATACGTGCATAAAAAGAGTAAGGAAGAGAGAGCGCGATAGAGATAGAGAGATAGAGAGAGAGATAGAGAAAGAGATGAACAAATGAGATAGGAATGTCATTCGCATCTACTGTATATTGGTGCAAGGCTGACACCTACTGTTCGACACAGGTAATGAAAGTTGCGGAAAAGTCATAAACTCCCAAATGAGCATCAGTTACAAAGCCCCCCGGGGTAAAATTTGGAAAAAGAGAACTGTAGTAATGAATATGACATTTCCAAAATCATTATTAATAAGTGACAAATCCTCTTTACTGTTTTTGTGGTTTATGTGGATTAATGCGCAAATGGTAAGCAGCTCATTTGCATTTGATTGCATTAGCCAATTTGTAAAGGCACTTTGTAGTAAATGTGGGTCAGTTTTTAAGAAGGAAAATGTCTCCTGCCTCAGAGGAAAGGCTCAAAATACATAGATATAATATACAAGGTAGAAGTGTATAGAATCATGAACAGAGAGTCTAATAAATAAACAATGATTACAAACAGTTAGTGTAGACCACTATTTCAGCACCTTTTCTTGAACAGCAAATTAATTTAATACATTTCTGCCAACTGCACCTTTCCACGACTACAGTAGAATAGCAGTAAATGTATGTATCCCTTGAAGGATGGATTATTTATTTAGGCCATGCAATTTTGCTGGTAGCACTCCATTATTGGAGCTCTTTAGTTTAAGTGCTCATCTTAGCGACCTCACAATGGTCCCTCTTCAATGTGGCATTCATGTGTGAAAGCAGGTCAGAGAAACAGAGATTATTGTAATATTAAATGTAATTTAATTTCCATAGGTGGAGTAAATCAAATTAATTATTCATAGGAAACAGAGAAAGCGTGTGTCTCTCTTTTATGGCTTTATGTTAAATATTATAGATTCAAATGAACTGATTCAATTATTGTTGGACCCATCGTAATGGTCTCCAAACATACAGCAATGTTCTCTAATTACAGACCCTTTCTGAACATCCCCGTCTTCTGAAGCCCATTTGAGTGTCCAGATTGGATTACATTTTTCATACAATATCCATATAGTGTTTGGCCAGGGCTGCTGCATATATTCAAGATAGGCTTGGCTGCTTAGTTTTCCAGTTTAATGGTGACTGCAAGGAATGGAGAGCAAAGAGAAATGGTGCAATACCTGGTTCCCAAAGTCATCTTCATCAAATTGAGCCTAAGGGATAAACAGGAAGTAAGACCCAATCTCTGAGATCAGTGGGCCAGGTAAACCAGATGAACACTGGCCCGGTAAAACCCATTATATCAGAACAGACATCATGCTAATTATGTAACATACAACCATATTGTACAGCACTTTAGTCAAATACAAACAGTAATAAAATAAATATTTCTATTTGGGGTATTTATTAACGCATTCAGTAAACGGATTCATCCATTTATGTATAGATGTATTTATTGATCTTCTATTGTTTGTTCTGTCCTGTTTATTTGTATGCTTATGCTTATATAGAGACGCAGCATTCACTGTTTTACTTTAGTTTAAATTATGAACGAACGTTATCTCTACAGAGCTTTGGATGAACAAAACAGCTGTCATCAAGGCAACAGCTTCCCACCGAACAACAGGCTCAGTTTTGTGAACCATCTATGATAGCTCAGGTGGACAGAGTTTCAATTATTCTTTTTCCTTTAGTCATCAAGTGAACAGTTATCTGCGACATTTAAACATTAAAACACTATATTATTATATACACTATACTCATAGTTACATATACATAATGTTCTCATATAGGCTAAATATGTATAGCAACCTTGGCAATAGCGTTGAGCATTGCCTGTAAACCCATTGGCAGTGAGATATCTAATATTTTTAAGTTTCCACCGTAGCTGAGATGCTCCTTACATTAAAACAGACACCATAGCATCCTGTTGAGGTGAGGCTCACATCATTTTATAGCTTGCTGTGCAAGCTATAGGCCTAATATAGTCACGTACCTTTGGCGACACCTGCAGTAAGTAAGTGGTAAGTGATCAATTCTAAAGCTATTGGTTATAGACAACAAGTGGGCTAATGGGTGCCTATACTGTAGGCCTATTGAGTGCCATGATCGATCCTGTCTGGTGGACCAACCACTGCTTCTTTTGTGCTGGTGTAATTTGGTTTCATGAATGTCGCACCTAGACATCAGATTTAAAAAATCAGAGCTGCAGACGAAAAGGCATTTGTGAATGGGGAGCAGGCTAGGCTACTGTTACCTCAAACAAGCTACATTATTTATTTCCATGAAAGCGTTAGATAGTGGAAGGCGCCGCCTCCACCCTGCTGCGGAGGTCTCTGGTGTCTCTGAGCGGACAGTCGCTGGTCGCCCGGCACCAGAACACCTGCCTGTAGGACTTGCGGAAGTTCTCCGACAGGAAGGCGTAGATGATGGGGTTGACGGAGGAGTTGCTGTAGGCCAGGGAGTGCGCCGCCATGCGGAACACGAAGGAGGCCTGGGTGAGGGGGAAGACACCAAACTCCACCCACAGGTGGACGATGTGGTGGGGCAGCCACGACAGACAGAAGACCACAACCACCACCAGGACGGTCTGGGCGGTCTATGCAGGTGAAACAAAGATAAACATCGCTCACGTAAAAAGTGTATAGTTGACCAATATTATCTTACCTTCTCCTTTGAAATGAATAGGCGGGGAAAATAAAGGAAGGAAAAAAGGTCTACAGAGTCCTAGTTATAGCGGACAACGTAGGCCCTATGTATGGCTGCATGGGCGTGGCACGCCCAAATTGGGCGGTCTATTTAAGCGTCAAGTCTACCCGTGAAGTCCGTTAGGCTACCCGTTAAATCCGTTAGGCTAGCATGGCTACACCCTGCTGCGTCCCGTCACCACGCCAGCATCCACCTGTGGACTCCGGTGCTAATCCCAGGAGGGATTATAGGCTGCACTTCATCGCTCCCTTATCGCAGCCGCTGCTAATGTTTCAACTCCGTGTAGTGTGTGCTCTATAGGCATACTGTCCTTGCTTGGGTGTCAGAGTTCAGGCGACATTGCGCACATGCGTATTGCATATTAAATTCATCTCATTGTTGAGGAGTTGCTGGTTAATTTCACCCGCAAAGACCGACGGTTCCAAAGCGTTCTGACCCTAACTGTACAGTATATAAGAAGCCTAAAGAATGAGTGATATAGATATTGCACCACCAACCTTCTTTTTGGATCTCTCAGATTTTTTGGATATGTTCCTCAACTTTTTGTGCAAGTGGTTTAACACCTGCAAAATATAGATAGATAGAATGAATTAATATGAATACGTTAAATTAATTGTAATTGCATCTGCACATAATTAATTTGAATATATAGCCTAGCCCACATACCTATGCTCGCCAAGGGTTTATTTTATTTTCAACAAACTAATATTTAACGAAATATCTAAAAAACCAAACGAAACCCACCTTTGCGTAACAGACAGATATCAAAGTTAGGGGCAGAACGTAGCCAAACACAAACGTGCACATCACGTAGACCTGTCTATGCTGATCGGGCCAGTACTCCCAACAAAACGTGTTGTTGTTGTCCGTCACGACGATCCTCTGGTAGTGAGCCACGGGGGCTGCCATGACCAGGGACACGATCCATATACCCAACACCCCCAGCAAGGCGTGCCTCCCCACCCGTATCGAGGAGGACTTCCTCGCATGAACGATGGCCACGTAACGGTCCACAGACATCGCGGATAAAGTGAAAATGCTGACCAACATGGAGACGGTGAAGAAATAGTGGATGAACTTGCAAATGAAAGCCCCCAGCACCCATGTTGGCAGCATGTAGATTGTGGACTGGAACGGAACGCAGAAGAGAAGGTAGGAGAGGTCCGCCACGCTCAGGTTGAGGATGAAGATGTTGGTCGTGCTTCTTGGCTTCCCAGGTTTGTTGCGCGCCAACACCGCGATCACCGTGCTGTTCCCAAGCACCCCCAAAATAAATATCAGTCCAAATATGAGCAGAGAAATAAAATTATCGATGCCTATTCCCAGCAGTTTACCTGGCAGTCTGACAGTGTTGAATGGCTGGCTTTGGTTATCGATCAGTATCTCCATATTTTTAATTCAAACAAACTGATCTAAAGAATTGAAAAAGTTCGTGTCGGCAATAAAGATCCTCGGTCTTCAGATAAACCTCAGTCTGTGACTGATCCCTCATCCTGTACGCCTCTCCTTCTCCTTGGATTATCACAACGGGAAAATGTTGCATATACCAATAGCCTAGATTTGCTGGCTACACCCTGTTTTTCATGGCAACGTCAATATGATGAGCGCATTCTGGCGTCTAAGTAACAATCCTTGTTCTTTCCTCCTTTTATATAAAAACAAAAATGTCCTCGTTTCTACTCTGTTATGTCAGCTCTTAGAATATTAAGCACTTTGCCGGAATTTAGGCTGCTAGCAATTAGGCCTAATGACTGTTTTGGGGAGTGAATGATAACTTTCGAGTGAATGATAACGTAATGTGGGCTACTAAAAAATGCACGAGTGAAGTAACCTTATGATATGATGCTGTCCTTATTCTAGGAGAATGTTATTTGCTTGCAAAAACTGGTGGTTAAACAGTTCAACTGTTGACAAATGTAGGCTACTAATTGTTAGTCGCTTTTGATGAAAGCGTCTGCTAAATGCTGTAGGTCCTATGTAGTCGCCCCTGGAGTGCCTTTCTGGCAAAATCGAATACAACTGTTGAAGTAGGCTATACACAAAATTGCTACACATTGATTTCGTTTCGTCACGATGGGGGCTAAAGCAGTTGGGCATTTTAAGAAACTTCACAAAGAGGCAGAAGCGCTTAATCAATAGGCCTACATAGGCCCTGTAACCAGTTGTGTCAGTGAATGCAATAAAGAGGTTACAAAACGATAGCTCGTAGAGTTACATATAGGTTATTGAGCTACCAATGGACGTAACTTTAAGTGACACAGTAAAAGTGATTTGTTGTTCAGCTTTGTGAAATTACCTCTTCATTTCAAAAGCATTATGTGCAGGGGTTTTCCATATACAGCAGTGCACCATATAGGCCTACCTGAGCCGAATTAACAATTAGCATAGTATGGTATGATTGGTCCAGTCAGAAAGAGTTCATTAAAGGCTGCAAGGCTTTGAGGGGAAAAAGCCAATGTCACTATGCAATTATTTGTACCTCGGATCCTTAATGAGAGATTTGTTTGGAAGATAACCAGCTGGGAATGACGACAGACATGATGCAGATGCCATGTAATGTGAGAAGAGACTTTGATGTTATCTGCGCCATATAGTTGTCCTCAGGTTCTCTATATACAGACGTTTTAGTTTTTTTTAAATAGGCCTACAGACTTTATGTTCATCATTGTGTTCATCAGATTGTTTTAGCAACGTGTTGCCCACAACAAAATTAGGGACATCTAACATACAACAGGTCCAAAGTATATCAGCCATGTAAATCCAGCCAGGTTGTACAAAAATACCAAATCTATTTAGGTGTAAGTGATGATGAGGTGGAGGGGACTGGTTATTTGTACAAGATACTTTAACATTCATTACACCCCTTCTATTGCCTTGCTTGCTTGCATGTCCTTAAGCACCCCCAGGTTCGCGTTCATTCTTTTCTAATGCAAGACAGGCACGTCATCGCTGAAGCCTCAATATCCCCGAGCCATGTGTTAAATATGCTAAATATATGACGTATGACAAAAATACATTCTATAAGGCGTTTGAGATGCAGGCTAACGTTAAACTAAGTTGTCGCGTTACATTTTTGTGAGAGGTGAAATATTTCAGAACCACAGACAGCTCCCGTCAACTTGTTAGTTTAGGCGTATGTACAGTATAGCTCCAGAAAGATGCGGTCTCCACTTCTCATTGGTTCAGATATAGACTCTAATAACGGTAATGTTTTAGGTTTCAGTTTATGCCTTATAGCTGCACCCAATTCTCTCACAAATATCTAAAACATTTAAACCAAATTAACCAATTAATTGTAATGGAGACATGGATGCGGTTCTGTTCTCTTACTGGTTCTCAAGAACCAACATTGGCAATGTTCAGCAGAATAAATATAGTAAATATAGTAGTAAATACAAAGGATTAAATACATAATATTCGAAACAGTTTAAATAGCTTTAGAGATCACGCATTTTCCTCTGCCAGATAAAGGCCTGTCAGGAAAAAAAACATAGACACATATATATCCAGTAGTTTCCTTTCCAGAACATACTGGAGTCAGACCTGGTGTTGCCATGCCACTGATGCTTGAGAAGAGGGAAGCAACAAACCTATTTCCCCAATAATTTGCCAGAAGGACGGAGGCTCAGAGGGGCCATTTGTGCAATTTCTATTGCTTGTATTGATTGTCTGCCTTGTTTGTTGTTTGTTGTCATACAGTTTTTTTTACCCCACCTGTCATATATTTTATCATATCACACATCAGCAATGTAGGCTATAGTTTGTTATCATCAAACACACATATATCATCTTTTCAAGAAAACCACTTGAGCTTGCTGTTGTAGATATTTTTTTGTTATAGTGTTATGAATATTATATCTAGCTGTCGTTGATTGAAGTCGAATTTTGTAGTTTCTTGATATGCATCCTGCCACTGCTAAGTGCAATACCTAAAAGCCAACAGCAGAGGGAACAAGGGACTTCCCTATAGCCACATTTTTTTGGTTTCGTTGCATATATTGCATATACTGTACGTCTGCCTGTGATACCACCTCACTTTGTTTAGAGTTTTCTAATAAAAAATATACCTTCCGCAAGTCCCTTGTCAAACTGTGATGAGCAAATCCAGAAGTGTTAACAGCGTGAACAATGTGAACCAAATAAGTGATGCTTGTGATGAGGCAAATGAGGCAAGATAACTATCTATAATGGTGTCTAGAACCGACTTGGGTCTACTTTAATTTTACTGCAGAGATATTGAGAACAAAAGCTTTATTTCCACTGTCTTATTATTATTGTTTTTCACACATTGACAAACGAGAGAATAACATGTTATTTACCACACTCATGTTTATGATAATATGTTTGCTATAAATAGTAAAACTGAATGTCCCAAATTGCTCATCTCAATGCATCACACGATTAGAAAGATGTGGAATAAACCGTTATTTAACTGATATTTCAAATTCAAATTTGATACTTCTAGCACTGTAATTGTATGTGTTCATGTATACTGTGCTATCCTCATCTATGACTCATTGTTCCAAAAGAACATTCAATGATATTACCAGCAGCAACTGACTCCCTAGGACGTAAAGAAACGTAAAATCGTATTATATTGCTTGTTTTGTGGTTATATGTACAGTACCAGTCAAAAGTTTCAGGTATTTTTCCATTCACAGTGTTTTTTTTTTTTAAATCATCAGTCTTGGGTAAAAGACTAAAGCAGCCATGGTGGGAGGCCCTCTGTTCTCCGGAACAAGCCGGTTGTTGGTCTCGGAGACCAGCCCACAGCACACGACAGTGACAGCGTTGCCATTGCAGCGGGACACAATGGACGCGATGACAGTTTGTGGGATGTGATGAAAGACAAACCTTTACATGCCTCCATCACCTAATTCAAGGTTTTTCAGGTTTCAAAACGTTTCGTAATTGAACGGTCTCTCCAATGGGGGGGTGCAGTGTGTTCTTTCGGGAGGTGCAGTGATACATCAAATTAGGGTTTCACAAGGTGTTCTCTTGTTGAATGAGCGCCGTTGTCTGCCTTTGATCAGTGCCCCCCAGCGTCCCGCTCCACGGATGACATCGGTTGACATCATGACTGGTAACGCGTGCTGTCCCAACATCATTGGGCTCATGGCACCTGTGCGTCCAGTACCTTCATCATCACCCTAAAGTGAAGAAGATTACTTCCGCTAAAGATATTGTTGCATTTCCAACCTTAAATGACAATCGGCCATTCTACTGTAGATGCCACTGTATTGTCGTGTCTGTAAGCAAAGCGGAACAGGAGAGCCTGTCAGTATTCAGTAGACTTTGATTTGTCAGTGGTGATTCATATTTAGAATGCTTTACTATTAAAATGTGATCAAACACTTGCTAGACTTCTTCGGTATGTTGTCCTCTCTCTCTCTTGAATATTCCCCTTGTTACAAGGCAGGTCCCCTTGACCTCTGAACTCATAGGATCAGCTGCACAATCTGAGAGTTTTCTCTGTGTGATCCTTTGGGCTGGTCAACAGCTCAATGCAAATGCATTGGTGGTGGTAAGCCAATGATTCCATCAACATTTGGCAGGAGCACGGCACTGGATTTGAGCATAATGCTATCATTTGTTCGGTGCCACAACAATATCGAGCTGGTTTTCTTGACAGCGACGGCCCAAAGGGTGTTTCCGAGTCACTACTGGTGTAAATAAGGGTCATAAAAACATTCTAGTGGTGGTGCGTACTGATACAAGCGAGTTAGCCCGATTTGAAGTTACAAAATGATGAGAGGCTGTCACGTTCACAATAAGCAACAACGGCCTACATGTTAGCCCTTAATTTTGTTAATTTCACCCCTGCAGTGATTGATTGTGCAGTCATTATTACAAGAGGCTGAAACCGGGTCAAGCTGAGCCATCTTCTGTATTAATAGTCTCTACGTGTAATGGAACAGAAACAGGCTTTCTTTCTCCGTGGGCTTCTCCGTCCAACAAAGGCCCGTGCAGTGTTACCAGCTGCCTGTCTAGGTGGGTGTCGCGGTCTAGATCGGCATTCCTCTCGGGGTTCAAGGATGTCTCCCGTGTTTGTGTCCCACAGCTCTCTTCCATGGCCCCTATTGTTTCTTCCCGAGCTCTCCCCTGGCCCTGTCGCCGCAGCAACAAAGCCAAGAGTCTTCTGGACGCGAGGGCACAATCGGTGGGGTCGACCCACACGCTACATTCTTGCCCCCCTGTGCCCGGCAGGCCCGTAGGCGCCGCTGCACTGGGCCGCTTTCCTACACGGGCGAAACAGACGGAGCACTGTGGAACATGTCTTCCTTACAGTGTTCCGACATGTTACATTTGTAGAGTGGCAAACGTTTGAAACTGGGATTCCATTTTGGCTCCATCTCTGCCGTGTTGTAAGATAAGGAGCCGCATGTGGAAATGCTTACATTTATCCGACCATTATACAATGCGTAATAGTTTAGCTTCAATTAAGGGGCTTTGGGTTTCCACCTAAACGCTGTGTACACGCTCTTTGTATGTGTATTATTGACAGGGTATAGTGCTAGGTCATCCTGGCTCAGGGGTGCTTGTGAAAAGATGTTATTGACTAAAATAGTATACCCCTGCACTGTGTATTGCAACCAGCACAGATCATTTGGGACATATCTTATTAGCTGTTACACACAATACAACTCCATCCGGAAATGTACCATATGTACCTGTACATTCCCCCGAAAAATCTCCCCCGAAATAGAGGAACACGACTGCTGATTATCCTTTAATATACCAAGCAATTTCTTGTGCCTTATCTTGGTAGAATGCATGATTTATTTCATCTCAGTTGGCTGTTGGAACATCACACGTCTGATCTGTAGTTGTCTCTTGTTAGTCAGATCTCATCTGGGGTTAAAAACAATAGAATTAAGAGCTTTAACTTCCTAAATTAAAAATGTAATCTTTGAAATGCCAGAAGTAGGGATTTATAGACTAACTGTATCCCGTCAACCTGTTTTCATCTGAAATGTGTTTTAATTTGGAAAATATGCCTAAATTCTCTCAGTGGACATCAGTTGAATAGAACTGTTTTGCTTTTCTTAAAAGTTGGTTTCTGACTTGGCGCTGGCTCTAACAAAGGTCATCTGTTCCAAACTATTAATATTCTCATGCATGGGTGTTTTCTAACACAACTTACTCTGTAATAAATTCTACTTTGTTCACTGGCTTCTGTAATATTCTAGATGAATCTACACACCAGGCCTTCTCACTATGAAGCCCAATGGACAATCTCTAAAAACTATTTACAGTGCAATTGTTCAGTTCTGGGATTGAATGAAATCATATTCACTGTTCCTAACAAAATACTACTGTTTTCAAATTTTTTCTTGTTTTCAAATGTTCAACACAGGTAGTAAATGCTTTGCTGTCTGTGAAAATTAAGTAAAAATAAAAATTTCCAATGACAAGCATTAAGGAGCAAGCAGGGGTTAGGAATCTTGTTTAAGGATGCTTACAACTGGACCTATGGCAGGTCATGAACCGAGGAGCAGAACACTAGACTATCCTGCCCCTGTTTCCACACTAAAGTTCAAATGAATGCCAATTCATGCAGTCAAAGCTTCACCAAAATCCTTGTTATTCAAGTACACCTGAATCACACCTAAAATAATTGGATATGAAATTACGAGAACAAGCCTTTCCTTTTCTCTAGGTCATTCCATATGCCGTCTTGGGTGACTGTATTTAGAATTTAAACACAAGCTGTTTAGGAGATATATGGCTGCCAGTTGAACAATAGCCTCAAAGTGCTGTGGGCTGCTTTGCATCAGTGTATCAGAGTTCAGCCTCATAGATAAGCCTTGTTGTCCCTGCGGCCTGGCCGAGGCAGATGGGAGTGAAACAATGGCTGGCCCGTGCTGAGGGCGGCACCGACTGACTCCTCGGGCACTAAAGGTCCGAAGAATGCCTGTGGCGCCGTGCCAACCAACGCCATGGACGCCACGGCCCCTTGAAATGACCAACCGCCTTTCTCTTACCTGACCACCCCCCCCACCACCACCCCACCCCACCCCACCCCACCCAATCTCCCATGGTGCCCTGGGAGACTGGGGAGACGACACCTTCAAAGACGCTCCCCCTTGGCGTCAGTTGGGCTGCAATACACCCTGAGGAAGCACAGCTCCGTGTTGGACTTCGGAGCTTTGGATTAGCTTGGAGGAGCTTCTACGAACAGCGGTCAGCCCCACGTAACGGACCAGACAGCTAGCATGGCAACAGCAGGCACCTCAGGACCCTCCAGGAAGAAGAAGGACCCGGGCCTCATGGATCAGGTCTGCAAGTTCTTTGGAGGCGAGAAAAAGAAGCGGAGCAAGGTGAGTTTCTGTGAACAAGCATTTGTGTTTGAGGGTTTAGACAAAGCGGTTGTATTATCACCCACCTAGAGTCAGTACAGTCATCCAGCACTTTGGACGTTAGTCAGCTCTTGTCACTAAGACATTTAATGCAGACATTTTAAAGCCCTCATCTGACCTCCCCACTGGGGTAAACAAGGGCTTCATATTTAATTAGATATTAGAGAGGTAATAATTAACTACACATCTCATGCCATCAGACATGGATTAAGAACACATTTAATTCATAGATATTAGACATAGATTGAATGCCTCTGTATCTCTCACCTACAGCTTTTACCGCTACAAACATAACTTCTAAAACCATTCTGAGCTATTACCAATAATGCAATAAAAGTCCAAAAAAACACTGCAACATTGTTAATGACAAATGCATTTAGTTCTTATCCTTTACTATCGGGGTATTGAACAATAGATTAGTTTAATACATCCACAGTATGTTACGTTTTGCTTTCCAAGAGATTTTGTGTTGCTCAGTCTAAGCCGACACAATGCCCGTAATGTGTTGTGTAGTAGTGTTGTGTGGCAGTTCATGCCTTTCAGAAGATGGGTGCTAGTGTTAAGGAGAAGTCGTTCTAGGCTGTACAACTCTGTACAACTCAAGAGACCTCTGACTGACATTGTGGGTCTCATTCAGTAAAGCAATTAATGGTGGGGGGGGGGCATAGTAGGTGTGGCGTTGCATTCTGTTACCCATAACCCTTCCCTCAAGAATTTGGTTCTACAGTATGTGGGCACTTATTTCATTCAACAGTACAACCGATTATTAAATGTTAAATGTTAATTAAATGTTGAACTTGGTAGCTAACGTTTACACAGGGTGTCTGTTATACCGCACCACGCCCTCAGTCTTTTCCGACAGCATTTGAATGCCAAATGCTTCATGCCCGGCAGTGGAGATCCATGCTACTGAACATTAAAGGTTAAATGTCGGGAAGCTCTAGTTTCCTGATAGCAATGGTGCGCGGGTAAAATAATAGTTAAAATAATAGTTTTCGAAAAACACATTAGTAGTAAGTAAGTACTCTACAAAGTATTACAATGTAATCTGGATAGAGGCTGCCTTTACATACACTTGGGCCAAGTGGCTATTTACTGTTACTAATGGTTGCTGGAAGGCCATACAATAACTGTTCCTAAATATGGGCATTGTTAATCTAGCTCTTGTCTTGCTGCAATCAGTAACATGCATGAATGTATAATATTCAGTGGCATGATGGGACCTAAACATCATGCTAATACGCACTTAGCCTGCGCTGACCTCTGCTCTTCCACTAGGGGTCATTCCGGGGTCACTCGGCCTCATCACCCCAGCAAGCCTCTGCTCGCCGTCGGGCCAATGAAAATGCAGTTATGCAGTTTTTCAGGAGAATTGTAAGTATCTTGGATTACATATCTGGGTTTGTAGTGTAGCTACAGATATTGTCATATAGAATACTTTACACATGCTAACTTCTAAATCTAAAATAAAAACAATCTATATTATTTAGGTTCATACGTTCAAATTGCAATCCCACATAAGCCATGTTATATGGTCTTTATGGCTGACCTACTGTATATAAACATATATTTCCTTTATAAAGATGCACCAAAACTTGTACTGTTCCTGTGTCATCAGCTAACTTCACGTTTAGTGTCTCAGTGTGACAACAAGACAATAATTGTTTTATTAACTGATTACAACGCTGCGTGAGCTCTTGATTTACACTGTGGGAATATTCAAATCTTAGAGCCATAATCAGCAACTGTAATGATGCCAACTATGGATGTTGTTGCCATTTTTTACATTTTTAGGTATCACCATCCACTGCCTCTCCTCGTCCTAAATCCAGGGTCAGTCCTATTTTCTTTAACATGTCTACCGCTTCAATTATATTGAACACATTGGACGTAATTTAAAAATGAATGGAAACATTTAACACTACCTATTTACATTTAAAACTAATAATTTCTGCCATAATTGCATTTGCTACAGTAGCTTTCATTGGCAGTGCAATGTTTGTATCAGTGATGGACATATATTGCTACCTAAAAACTAAGGATTTATTTCAAGTCTGCAAAGAGGTGGCACAGGTGGACAAATAGTCTCTTAGATCGTCACGATACTGTCTGTTTCTCTTTCATGTCCAGTGGAGAGATGCCTTGGGCTTGGTACGTCATTTAATCTTCCCTCTCGAATTGAACAAAACCCAATTTCTGACTTCACCGTTCTGTGTGTAACCAGAACACAATGGCCTCCCTATTAAGACCATCTCTAAAGAGTCCCTTTGTGATGTTTGGGTCCATTGTCTGCACGTCTAACCTATCCTATACACTCCAAATCACAGAAACTCCCATCTCTTTCTTTATGTGTGTGTTGCTGTTTGCTACCTTCAATAGACATGCCAGTAGAGATTGTCATTCTTATATGTCTGAGCTGTGTCCTGCTGATGTCCAGGATGTATATATTCCTCAAATCTCTTCCCAAAATGAGAGTGATTACACATCATCAGCATTATGCGTGTGGACAGGGGGCCTGTTTTGTCCTTCCATAGATTGATTGACAGATTCATTCATATATTAAAGCCATCTTTCCTAATGTTATTGGAACAGGCAGGAAACAGCTTTATGATGATAGTTTTATTGTTTTCCGGGTTGGGGGGGGGGGGGGGGGGGGGGGGGGGGGGGGGGGGGGGGGGGGGGGGGGGGGGGGGGGGGGG
>JAOEHI010033792.1:0-23719 GCA_025447815.1 Percopsis transmontana | reverse complement strand
CCCCCCCCCCCCCCCCCCCCCCCCCCCCCCCCCCCCCCCCCCCCCCCCCCCCCCCCCCCCCAGAAAGAAAAAAAGGAAAACGATCCCAGCATATCTGACACCGGCGAGGGCCATTAGCTAAAGCTGGTTAAATAAGGATAGCTCTAACAGAGGAACGTACGGAGACGGGAAACAGCTGTCGTTCACAACCGGGGCCTCCTTCACGGCCCCCGGGGGGACGGGGAGAGAGAGAGGGGGGGGTTCCGCCTTTGATCAACAGCTCTTGCGACAACGGTCTCATACAAGCCCAGATGAAGCAGGCGGCTCTCGCAAGCTCACAGAAGGAGCGCGCGGGACACTTGCACCCGGCAGCGAACACGCGAACAAACAAGCGGGCAGGACCCCCCCGCACGCACACATATAGACAAACCCCGTATAAGAGTCTCTTGGCATAAACATATTCAGTGGAATCAACAGTTTCAATAATGGGGTTCTCTTTCCAGAAGGGGATAAAAAAAAAAAAAAAAAAGCTCTACTTTTTTTCTGTCTTGTATTGGAGGAGAGAAAGAAAAGAAAAAAAAGGTGATATTTCTACATTTCCAACAGACACGAGCCAAACACCTCGCTCAACCGTGAGGTGGATACCACCTTTGGACTGCCAATCCCGCTGTTTGATTTCCCCCACCTGTGACGGGAAAATGATGCACTATGCCTGCCAGACTGCATCTAGGGACTGTGTGTGTGTGTGTGTGTGTGTGTGTGTGTGTGTGTGTGTGTGTGTGCCGGAACATTCCGACTGCCAGCAGCCCAGACTGGGGGGGGGTGGGGGGTGGGGAGGGTTGGGGACACCAACTCCTGTACTGCACTGTGACCTGTGACGGCAGTTGATGAAATAATGTAGCTTGTGAGCAGCATGTATCACACCCTTTTCCACTCAGGGTGGAACAATTCACCAACCTGAATCAAGGCGCTGAGCCAAATGACCGTGCTCGGGTAGGTAGACGAGGCCAAAATGAGCAGTGGACACATGGAGAAAGCTTCCCCCCCACCACCACCCTCTTGCTTTAAAGCACAAGAAATAAGATAGCTAAACATGGAGAGTTCAATTGGAAAAGTAATGAGAGAGGGTAGGGCTTTTTGGAGATGTTTTTAAATTAGCAACTAATTAGGTCACCTCCGACAGTGTTTTTGCTTAGTCTCTCAGATAATGGCATCGTTTTAGAGAGCAATGTAATGCTATTATCGGAAAATGAATGGCTGAATTGTGTTACTGTTATTCAGAAAAGCTTATTTGGCCCCAATCTATTTTGCTGTCAAATGTATGATTTAGTTTGGTTTTTTGCTTGCAATTCCGCTTCAATAGCTTCAATTAGATTTTAGAAGAAAAATCTGAAACCCTTGCATCGTTAATGTCACGGTGCCTAGCAAGATCATCAAGACAATTTTTCTTTAAACTGATTGCATACATATCATTCTATACTAACTCTCTATCAGTAATAATGCTTTCAAACAATGTAATCTATAATAGTAGTTTTATACATTGCATTACATTATATTAGCATTGAATTAATATCCGTGTAGGTATCAGTGAGGTATCTCAGACCACAGGTCATGTACACACGCCTAAATCCAATTTGTCTTGCAGGTTTGCCCTCCTCTCTACACCTTACTCCTGTATAATTTAAAACTCAATTTGAATGAATCATTTTACATATAAAAATGAACCCAAAGATGTTCCATTGCAAGGGGCAGAGGAATTCAAAAGGGTTATCTGGCTAAAACAGAATTTTTTTTTTTATACCTGTTCACTTCCAGGTGTTCATTAGTCTGACCATGGAGAATATTCCCAAGGGGTCACGCCTCGTCCTAATGCCTAATGAACCTCTAGGAACAGATCATGGAAGACAGTGACCCCAACCAGATAACAGGGCCAAGCCATGTAGTCTGTGAGCATTAACCCTGCGTCTGTTTACACCTGCTCCCTTCCCGAACACACCCCGCCCTTACCATAAAGTGTGGTGCGTCATTACCAACAGCTCTGCTGTTTTAAGGAATTCTCTTTCATCTCCCCTCAAGCCCCGCCGGAGGCAACTCATCTCTGACGCGCTGTCCCCTACAGATGGCGTCCTCGCGGATTACCGCCGTTGGTTATCTTGGCTGGATTCGGTTTATTATGAACATGCCACCCGTCTGTCCACCGGGAGGAAAGAGAAGGAAAACAAATGGGGAAACAAAAGACGCTAACCTGACAGCAGTATGTCTTGCACCCATTTCCCGTATTAGCCGCCCTAGCACGCTATACATACATATCATGGTATTACCGACGCCCTCAGCGAATACGAACGTGTCTGAGAGTGACTAAACGTCTGTGTTTGTTTTTGAGAGACGGGGTGGGGGGGGGCACGCCCTCGGTGTGGCAACACGGGCCACCTTCGGCCTGGGAAGTGAATTAGCTGCATTCTAATGAATGAGCGAGGCAGACATGAGTAACGCGGCTCGACGCGGCGCTTATCTACAAGCGTAGGTTGCACAAAGGAGGCAGATAACCGTAAGGAGGAAGGGGTGAGAGGGGGTGAGGAGAGCGTAGCCCATGTCGGGAGCTTCAGGGGGACGCGGTCAGGTGCGACGGAACACCGATACTTTGAAAATACCGGCGAACAGTTAACCATTGACTCCCAGGGGGAAGGGGGACTCTGATGGCATTCATGCTTATTCTACGTCCGCAGACCATGAAAACAAAGCATGCAACACTAGCCAATGAGAAAGGAAGGGCTTGTGTGTGTGCATGCGGTGGGGGGGGACACCTGAAACACAGGGGACACTATGTTGGTGTGTGCACGTGCGCGGGGATAAGATTAACCCCGTCTATTAGCGCTTTGCCTCAGGTAGGTGGTCCGCAAGCTAGCAGTGGGTATCATGTGTGCAGCGTGCATGTTTCAGGAACAGAGGCCCTACTATGCTCGCGTCAGCCCTTCAGAGGCTGTCATTAATCAATGCAACAATGTATTGGAGACAGCGCGGAATGGAGATGGAGCCATAATGGCTCATCATCGGACAGATGCCTACTTTTAACCTCGAGACCTTAAAAGAAATGGATTTGAAACCCCTTATGTAAATTACATATGGAAGAGGTTTTAGAGGCTGAACGATATCAAAGGGCTGATGTTAGTCGAAACTACATGTACATATATTATATGGGCTATTGCAACGGCTGTATCATGCAGCGAGGTAGCTTGGTTCTTTCCAGTGCCTGCAGGTATAACATATTTATCACACGTATCTTTGATATCCAGCTTTTATGTATACATGTACTTAAAAATAAAAACGTATGGGGCCCAAAGATCCAGTATCTTTTTGGGCTCTAGTTTGCGTCCATTGCTTTTATGTTCCATTGTCTGATGTTCTCTGTTGAATTCACATTGATTTGAGCTGCTCTAAAAAGGATTAAGCCATGCAAAAATAGATAGCCTTGTATCAGAAAGGTAGCGCATTCCACAAATGGCAAGTTCTGCCCGGTAACAGACGCTGTCCTCTGTACCATCCCACCCTTGCGCTCTGACCTCTCAGCAGCTCAGAACAAAACGGAAAGCTTGTTTAAAAGGTGTCACTGCTTACCAATATCATTTCCCAAGTGCAAAGTACGTCCTCCGCCGATAACATTACCATACAATTCACTCTGTGGCTCTGTTGGCTATGTTGGAAGCCTAACGATTTATGCTCAGTAGCAGATTGTGTATACTGCACTGTGGGCCGCAATTGTTCGAATCGATATGGCGAGTCAGCTGACTTAATTTTATTCCTATCAGTTTCAGCATGCTGTAATGACCCGTAGCATGAGGAAGTGGATACCGCAGAGTGGATCGAGATTCAGTTATTATCCTTGAAAATCCTTCCGGGTGACTTTTTTTCCCTACCCCTACCCACAAGTGCGTTTCTCCCCTCCAGCCCATAGGCAGATTATGAGACAATGGGCCCCTGGGCACAGACCGTTGACTATGCGACAAGAAATGCAAAGGTAATAACAGCGACTTCAGAGACTCTTGTATCGGGGGCCCGGCAGGCCTGGGCCCGTTGGGCCCGTTCGGTAATCCACCCCTGCTCGAGCCTGTCAGATGCAAACAACAGAAGAAAAAAAAAACCCCACCTTCAGCACTTCATCTCCAACTCGGGCACTAACGCGGCACAAAGCGGGGGTTTCACTGTGGTAACGTAATTGTCTCTAAATAAAGTGTGACACAATGCTGATTTTTATCTGGCTGGAAAACAAAAAGACACTGCATGCAAAGAGGCATGGCTCGCAGTGTCACAAAGCACAACGTATTTCCTTGCAAGACAAAGCAAGAAGTTAGGCTACTCCGCGAGCCCGTCAATTGTGACGTCCGTCGTCAGCTCAGTCACAGTCTATATATTGATTAAACCATCCGTCACTTCAGCTATACAAGACATTATTTCTAATTAAAAAGTTAGCCGTAAATTCTCGGCTTTATTGCTCGGCCGGGGCTGTAAATAAATTCCGAGGCAGGTCTGAAGCAGATTGCGGCCCCTGTCCGCGGTTTAGAGCCACCATTAAAAAAAAAAAAAAAAAAAAAAAGGGGGTGGGGCAGACGGGTACTATGGGACCCGTGGGGATTCTCAGGTGCAGACTAGAAGCAGGACAAGAGCAAACCGTTCTGTTCCGTTCAAGACAACCAGACGCAAAAGACCATTATTTCTCCAGATGTGCTTGTTTAAAAAGGTGAAAGTTTCCCACGAGAAAATACTAGGCAGGTGACCAATTGTACAGTGGTTAAACGTATTAAAAACTAAATTAATCAAATACATTATTGTTATTCGAAATTATCCACTGCATTAAAAACACTTGCGCGCTCCTTCAAACCTCACAATGTTACATGTGTGTGTTTTGCTAGGTTAGCAAATGACAACGTGTACTTTTACAGATATTAATAATAATATTAATAATAATAACATTAATAATAATAATAATAATAAAATAAAAAAAATTTGCACCCAGCACAGTGCAAGAATCCTTCGAGGCACTATGACCACATTGCAGGCGCAGAGCTCAATTTATATGGGGCCGAGACTGAGCTGCCCTTCACTCATAGTGGAGGGCCCTTCACATCTGACAACTTCTGATTACCTCAGTGGGTACTGGTGCTTGTCAGGCACTGGAGTGCCCTGACACCCAGCTATAGAGCATTGGTTATTTTTCCGCGGGCGCCGGGGGACATCAATTTTACAGGTGCTATCCAAACGAGGGGAGGAGAAAGGCAGCCTCTCTCATGCTTACCTTTTTTTTTGCTAGGGCCGGCCCTTCAGCATACCTGCCAAAAAGTGAAGCCGCAAAATCCACACCAGGTGTAAGTGACTAACGATGATGAGGGAGAGGTTTCGAGACGTACTGTATTTGTTAAATGACGACGCCGGCTTTCTGAGGAGGAGCCGGGAGGAGCTAATGAGTGGAGCTAAAAAAAAATGGACCAAAAAAAAATAAAAAAAAAAGGACAAGCTGGAGCACTCCTCTATAAAAAGACCAGCGGTAATCACTTCTTCTCCCCCTTAATGTCCTAGGAGATTCTTGGCTACTCGGTAAAGCCTGCCGCCGCTGCACATCAAACGGCTGCGATTAGAGCCGCACACACCTTGCTGGAGACGACAGCTTGGACGGAGCGGGCTGGAAGTTCAGGGAAGGCTCGCCGCCTCGACCGAAAACATTAAAAAGGGGAAAATCTCCCAGTGTCATTAGAGGCCTTTGTACACCAAAAAAATTCTTTAAAATGCGTTGGACAGTTTCCACAAGGACTTCGAGGGCCGCGGCGCTGTGCGTGGTGCCCACTGGACATTAGGCAACCTGCCGTATCCATTTAGACAATCTAGTCCAAGTTCAAATAGCGACAGCACGCTTTGAATTTGGGCCATAGATGCTCAGGATATTTCTGTCATACACGATATCATCAGCGAGGCCCCAGCGGTATGACGGGCACTTGAATTAAATCGGCAAACACAGAGCATCCTGTTAGTTTCTATTAGAATAAATGGTGCAAGCTTAGGGAATAGTGGAGAGAGACAGAGAGAGACAGAGAGAGAGCTAAACAGACAGAAAGAGAGAGAGAGACAGACACACAGAGAGAGAGAGAGACACAGAGAGCGAGACAGAGAGAAAGAGAGAGAGAGCAAATGGAAAGACAGAAGGTTGGTTTTTGTTACTCCAAGAGCGTTTGTGAGTTCTGTTCATTTTTAATGGTGACACCCAAACTGTCAGTGCGGTTATAAGAAGAGAAGCTGTGCACCAAAAAAAAGGCAGTTATATTAACCTCCTCCAACCGCCATGCCAAAATAGCTTAATCCAAAGGGACTTTGCCTAGACACCCCACCCTGCCCCTTCCCTTATTTTCTGTCATACTTTGGAGACGTCGCACTAGGAGGGAGGGGGCAATCACGTCGAGCCAAACCTTCACCTGCAGAGCTTTCTGGGGTTATGGAGGTGGGTAGTGAAGACAAATGTGTGTGCGCTCTGGTAAAAAAAAAAAACACTGAAGAAAGAAATAAACTTCTATAGGGGCAATGCAGTCCAGCAGAACTATGGCGGGGAGCTGAAGACGTACATTTGTGCGTTTGTGGTGTTTGTGTTAGGGGTGGGCGGGGGGTAGATTAGTAGACTGAATGGAACACTGATGCCTCAGCAAACACAGCAGTAAGCAGAGCAAGACCGGGCCAGCAGGGATATGGGTAGACTCCCACCCACACTGTTACACACACACATACAAACGCGCCCTCATACATGCCTGCACTGCATAATATGTCAAGACACACATTACAGTTTAGGCTACCTGTGTATGCTTGCTTGTTGGTCGAGCATGACCACCACCACGGAGGGAAAACCACCACGGGGGGAGAACAAGAGTGTGAATCAGTGCATCGTGGGGAAAGGTGTGGCGAAAGCCAACGTTATTGTCAATAGAAGCATTATCTCGATTTCTCTACAAACAACCGACTCAAACAAAGGCTGGCTGTGTACACATGCCTTAATTCACTGTTTAATGATTTAAGGGCACAAATAAACGAACACAGCAAACATAGCCTGCGTATAAATATTTGGATAGGACTTTTTTAACGCCCCCACCACAAGACATTTGTCACACATAAATCATATTTCTGTGACAAATGCAAGAGTGCAAATTAGATGACTAGGTGACATTTTCATGCTGGCTCTAGCAACGGGAGTCTTCACACACCTCCGCGAGGACCTTTTCTCCTGCTGTGACAAAGATGACCGCAAACATGCCTGAGAAAACAAATTTCGCCGACAAGGGAAGTGTCGAGGCAAAACACAATTTGCAAGGACCGTCAAAGTGTGCTGTTCTTAAAAAAAAAAAGACATCAATGCATCTGTTTCTTTTAGGTAATTCTGTCATTTAGAGGCCTTTTAATGCTTTACAAGGTACAGTGCTATCACGTCTGGCTGCTCTGCTGCTGAACACTTGCACCCCAGGTAACAGCAAAAACAACAGACTCGCAAAGTCAACTAGGTTTGGACGGGATTCAAATACAGGAGCACTGCTGAGACTGGCTGACAGGTTTCTCCTCCTTCCACATTCAAATGAATTGCTTTGCATCTTTCGGGGAAGTATGGGCAGAATCAATGAAAACAAAGGGAGCGCTTTAAGATAACAGAATGAAATACTGGCTCTGCTAATGTGATCACTGGCCATTGTGGTCAAACCTTGAACTGACTATGCTATGGGCAGCCATGTTGGGTATGCAAAGCATTCTGGGTGGGTTTAAAGTAAAAGCTCTCACTCTGGCCAGGCTGAGAGCCGAAGCATGAAGCACTACGGAATTACAGTGTATTTAAGACCTTACCAAAACTCCAGCCTTGACTTCAGCTTGAGAACAAATTACTTCCTAAATTCCTTTCGGAACTTCACAGCTAACTTTGTCATTCCTAGAATCATTAGAGAATCATGCCTGGAAGCCAAGCAATATATCTGCCTCAGCCCTTTGACACTTCTTGCTGGATAGATTTAATACAAAGTGACCGCAGAAGGTGCATCAAGTGAAGGTCTTAATTTCACGTCGGGCGCATTAGGGTATTTTCTCGTGAAGGCCACCTATGGCCCGATTCCTTTTCTCAGTTGTTCAGTACACTGAAACACAGCATGAAATATGGCAAAATGCAGTGGTTTAGAAGGATAAATCCCTGAACGGAGAACTAGAGGGCATTCTATCCAAGCCAGATTTACGTGTCCTATCTGGGAAAAAGCACGAGTCAGCTCGGCGAGAACTACCACCCGTTGCTCTCAATGTTATTCAAATGACAACACAATTCAATTTTCACCTGGCGACGAACATACAATACTGTAAAGTCAGCAACTTGTCTTTGTCCTTTATTTATAACATATCGGAAAGACGATTGGATTGCGGGGAGGGGGTTAATTCACATCTCCTGGGCATAACTAAACATGGGATTATCATGGGAGCTGTATCTGCTGCGAATGAGTTCACATATTGTTCCCAAATCCCAACAGACATAGCCAACGTGCCAATGAATCTTCATTGACGCGTCTCAATAGAATGTACTACATAGAAGAACATTGTAGAACTTTATTTTTCAAATAAATCTAAACGCCACCATCTGAAGGGAGTTAACTGTAATGTAAACATTTGGGGGGGGGAGCATACAGTATGCTTAAACAGCAAACAACATATGCATAGCCCAGAGGAAAAGAGGAGAGGGTTGGAGGATGATTGGTTATGGAAGGACAGATAGATGGAGGGGTGGGGGGCAGACGTCTGTTATTGATACATCTTTGTATTTGGCAAAAATAATTTTCCTCTGACTTCAACTAATTCAACTTCCCTTCAACATCTTCACAGCCTGATGTTCCTAACGGACTATACTTCTTTGGATACTCTCAACAGGTAAAGAACTATGAAGGGAGTTGTGTGTTAAGTCCCTAAAAAAACCAATGTCTGATTATTCTTTTATTGTTGGTATCTGGTAATGTTCAGCCAAACCATGGCCCAGTTCGAGTATGCCAAATGTACAAACCGGTCTGGGTATTGCCCACTGGAGTTTTTGTAGTTTGGTTTGGAAAATGGACTTGATTAGAATTTGGGTTGAGATGGCTGACATGGATATTATGGTAATAACGGAAACTTGGCTGAGTGAATCTGTCAGTGACAAATATATCCATATTCATGGTTATAATTTGTTGGGTACTGACTATTTATTCCAAAGTTTCACAAGTGTGTTGCTCTCAGAATCTGTTAGTAAACAATTTGAACTGCTTACGCTTGATGTCGGTATATAGAAAGACCTAAAACGGATGCTCTCTCTGTAATTATTTTGCTACGTTTATTTCTCTCTCTCTCTCAAAAAAGAAAAAGAAAAAAGAAATACATTGATTTCCGGGATATTGTTTATTATTTTCAGGTGTCAGGGAGCTGCTATCAATATGTGGGAGACAGCCGGAACTTCCGGGAGAGGTGGGATGTCTGCAATAGTGTCAAAAGTAACTACTGGTTGCTGCTCTGCGCTACAGTCTGTCTTTAAGGTCCACATTCCAAATTATTACCTGAATTACCTGAATTGTGCTCCACTGAATCACAAGTTATAACTAGCGAGCCAGAAGCCTAAACAACCAGATTGAGGGATGGCCAACTTTAGCTGGTGCTAGCCAACTATCTTGTAAACTATGCCTATGTTTCTCAAGTGCAATTAGGTGTGTATAACTAATTGGCCTCACTCAGCCCTGCACCTTATATTCAAGAATTGGTGGGCCTTCTCTTGCATATCAGGGATTATTTCATTGGTACATTATATATACAAAGCAATCTTGGGGCTGCTCCTATACTATGTGTGTGATTTTCGCTCTCAGGACCGTTTTTCTTTTATCTGTAGCAGGGGCACATACAGAGTTGGGGAAAAAAACATTGAAGTTTTCAGCCCCATATTCATGGAACATTTTGCAGGATGATTTGAAACTTCAGAAGCTTGTTTCCTTGAATAATTTGAATGCTAAAAACAAACCCTTATACAAGATGTATGGGGAGGCTGAAAATGTTTTGACTAGTAGTTTATACTGTACACAATGTAATGTTTGCTCCATCGTACTTTTTTAATGTGTGATTGTCAAAAGTTTTATTGTCCGTTTTTTTATGTGCCGTTTCTTTATGTAACTAATGTGCTGCTTATTTTTGGCCAGGTCTCTCTGAGAGATCATTAATCTCAATGAGACTAACCTGGTTAAATAAAGTTTAAATAAAATAAAAATGTGGAGAGAGAAGTAGATGATGGAGGGGGCGGAGAGGGGCCTTTTCCAACAGTGTTGGAAAAGAGATATATAGAGAGAGTAAGAGAGACGGGGGGATGGAACATGGCTGAAGTGAAACCAAGAAGAAAGACAAACAAAAGAACCATAAAAAAATGTTTTGCATTTATTTTTCATTCATTCAAACAAAAAAAAACAACAAAAACAATGACAGTGATAGAGGGAAGAGAACACGAGTTTAAGTGTGGGCGGAGGTTCAGTTGGGATAAGGGGAGGCAAGAGAGTGGAGCCAGAGAAATGGAAGCCAGCTGCACTTTTGCATGATTGCACAGAAAACATAATTTGCATGAGGGAATAAAATCCAAACATGCTTGGTGGATACGCGTGGTTACAGACCAAAAAAAAAAAAAAAACCTCCAAGTCGCCGATGGCACAAATTAAAGGCTTACCAGTAATGTCCCACTGATTTGCATATGAAGATGAGCACCTATCTTGAATCATTTTTTCATAAACAATCTCCTGCACACAAAAGAACAAGCCCATTTGGCCTCTGTGGATCCTCTTTATTACAGTGTTGTGTAGGGGAGAGCCGCATGTGTAATTAATCTTACACCATTGCATATGCATGATATTCAATGAGACATTTTCTGCCTGGTTTGTGAGGCCAGATAATTCCATTTCAAAGCACCGAAAGACCCACAGAACCCCACGCTGAGCCCAACCGCTCGCCGAGCAGTAAGGGGAGGTAAATAAGACCTTATGGCGTCACCGATAGTGCATGAAAAAGGTTAGCAATCGATTATTTACCTTAGGGTAAGAGTGTGTGTGGTTCCTCTTTATTTATCCTCAGCAAAGCTCCTTACAAATCCAGCGCATCACATTCCAGATGATGAAACCATGTTTCAATCTAGAAAAAAGGAGCAAAAAAGGCAGTTAAGACAACATACCTTGTATTTGAGATTTTAGACCAATCACCAACACAATGCAATATTGACGTCTACATTCCTTCATATTAGCACTTCCCTCAAATTGACCCATGGCAATGAATAAGTGATTTGAGGACCCCCCCCAAAAGTTTGTCAGGGGGCCATTTTTTTGCTGCAAAAATAGACACTCAGAAACTTACTGGTGCAGATGTAGCTGAGCCAATGCTAACCTTAGCAGAAAAACAATAGAAAAAGTAACCTTTATGGAAGGGGGAACCACACAATGTAGTAGAATGAAATGGCTCATTCTGTACCTACTTGAATCTCCATCTCACGCGAGTGTACATCGTTATAACTATTATTAATTGCTGCTAGATGTGTATACATCTCAAAGTAAGCTTAAAAAAAACACATGATAAAATACTTGATACAGCAACAAAGCAGTTCTGTGTTGTTTTAGATCCATGAGTAGTATTTGCAGTATATATTGCCACCTCTTTGTCGCTAGCATTATTTAGGTGACATCTTCATAAATGTTTTAAGTGTTGTCTGACTCCTCCGCGACGAAGCCCGATTACCTATGTATGAGTTACTATTCAGGTCACATCAGCTTCTAATGGACGATTTATTAGTCCAACGGGGCCTGTATGATGGTGCACAGGACAAAGAACCTGATTTAAAGTGCATTAATACTCTGTGGTAAATATCCCATATAACATTAGCATTTTGATGACTGCCTCCTCGTTGTCGCCTTCCTGTGACTTCTCTGCTTTCTTTCACATTTTCTCTGGTGCTCTACCTTTTAGCCTTTTTCTATTAATCCTGCTCTCCAAGCTTTTTAACGACTACTCTTTGTCCTCAACACATACATCGAAACCTGCATTTTGCTGTAGTGTATTTTATGTACATGCCAAAACGGTTTAATTACGGCTGAATTAATGAGATTCGTGAACAACACTGGTGTAAATCATTCTTTAGAAATTCAAATAACTGGGAAAAAATGTGTTGTATTATGCCCCAACTAGAGTACTGAGAAACAAGTTTAACATGATCTCACTGCGAATACCTGCATCCTTAATTAGCGAATTGTCAACATTAGTATCTTCGCTTAAAAAGCTATACTATGTCATCAATAGCAGTGAGGAAGCTGAAAGGGTTTCGTCTGTCTCACGTTTAAACTGGTTCTGAAAGTCCCACAAATAAAGAGCAAAAAACGTTTTGCTGAACAATCCCCTGTTAGCAGTAGTTAGCATCTGTGCTACAGCCATCTGCTGTACTTGTCTACATATCTCCCACTGCAACCGGGATGGGCTTTGAATATTAGCTGGTCTGAATCATACACCAATACACAGTTTTTACTTTCCTAAAAATTATCTTAATAAATCCCATAATATTCACATTTCAACTGTCATTTTGGACAGACTTTTCTCCCTTTGAGCTGAACATTCCCTTTCACAGTCGATGGTGTACTGTGTGATTGGGAGAATAGGTCAGAGACGATTGGTTACAATCCAGAAATTATGTCACACCTGGGACCAAAATCTGACTGACTTGTTTTACACAATGAGGAATTCTCGCTAAATGACATGTTATACCCTTTCAGGGCCCTTCAGACTACACAAAATGACCACACAACTGGAAAAACTTGAAAGAGAAGATACCAAATGCACTACACAGATGATCTAGCAGTTGTCAGCAGTAGTCACAATTATGACACTGTGTGTCATTGATTAACAATATGTTATGCTTGAGTTAACTGGCTGCGTATAACCAGGTGTAACCAATTGATACTGGTCCTGCCAAGCTTTCTGAGCGTCATCTGTACATTGTTTAACAACTGTCAGGGACATGCCGCATCAAATCTGATGTTCATTAACCTGACCAAATGTGAGACTTTGCTGGAAAAAACCGATGCCATAGGTCAGTTTAGCTGAACCGCTATGCGAGTTTGGTCAACTCCGTCATCTATTTACTGTTGCCGAAAGGAACACATGACGACATATTACAAAAATGATGGTGCACAAACTGATTGAACAGGTGGGGAAAAAAGTACTGTCACAGGCCACGTTTGGTCTGCACCGACACTCTAATGTCAGTATGTATATGAACAGTTTCTGCATGGTTTTCACTCCTTTACAGTTCTAAATTTTCAGTTCTCCTCTTTCTAATCTTTATTCACAATGCAGAGACACTATCTTTGGTTTATTATAATCGCCGGTGCTAAAGTGTTGGCAGCAAATGGGAACAGAGCCTTCCAAGATCTCTACAAATTGTATTGAACTGAAGATATGTACACCACACACACTTAGTGGCAGTCATAGAAACCTTTCCTGCCAGATATGTGAAATTCAAATTAAGGGAAGGAAACTGGGTATCAAATCTGCTCAAGATCAAGGCATTTGTTTACATTCATTAGGTTGATCTATTAATGATCACTTCCTAAATGTATGCAGAAAACATAAGCACTTGATATTTGTAAGCTTTAAACAAGAATCAGTCTATTGGCACCAATTTCAACATTACAATATTTAACAACTTGATATGCGTCACAATTATTCCAAATGTAGTTTTGATCCCAGGTAAACTGAACTGTAAACTCACACTTCCAAAGAAAATTTATTTGTGTCATTGAGGGAAACTAAGCTTTTATTTAAAAACTCCACAGAGAATCTGAGCAAGACTGCTGTAGACCTCATGGCTTTAAACAAAAGCTGACATTTAAAAACTAACAAATGCCAAATAAATATTGATATAAGAGTCATTACGGAGATATTGAATAACACAAAAAATTATTGTAGCATTCGTCATAACTGACATTTCCTCTTATCTACTAAAAAGAAAGCAAGAAAAGAAAGGAACTGATTAAGAAAATTCGCGCAAGAGAATGTATTGTGATGAGGCCATCATTAATATCCATCCCCAATAGTGCATTCCTGAGAAAAGGTTATGTCCCTATTTATCACTTTGTTAAAACACTATTGCGATAAAAATCGCGGGCGGCGTGCGCTGCATGACTGATGCAAGTCGACAGCCCGTGGCGTGACTCTACAAAAGCACACACTAACGCCGCGGCACCGTGGCCTTGTGAAGCTCATCAAAGGCTGGCTTATTTTATCAGCCAAGTGGAAAATGTGCTGAGAGAGAGAGAGAGAGAGAGAGAGAGAGAGAGAGAGAGAGAGAGAGAGAGAGAGAGAGAGAGAGAGAGAGAGAGAGAAAATAGTGTGGAAGTCAGCAAGAGTAACGAACCCATTGTGCTCGTTGCTGACCCAAACACCCGCATTACAGTAGCCTTGGCCGCTGACAACAAAAGCCCTTATCGGCGGAACAGGGCCCTAAATTAAATGACCCACTGTAACTGACAAGTCGGGCGTTGCGTGTTGAGCCTGAGGACTCAGAGACGCATGGCTGTTGGACAGAAAACAGATTCTAATTTTGCCATCTTCTCCAGTGACTAGGTCAGAGCTCATACACTTCAGCAATATGGTAGCTATTTGCACACTTAACCATTTTAGAAATTAGGGTCCCTATATTTATAGACTGGCTGGGACCGAATTATGAAGTAGTGGTTCAGTCTACACAAACTCCATTTAATGTACATGACATCTATGAAAACCAACTGAATCACTGCAGCACGCATAGCCGAGATACATTTAATAAATTATTATTTTAATGTTTTTAACTTCCACCATAGTAACTCTTGAGATAATAGAGTGCAGGCTTACCATGTGAAGTCAATAGACATTTATAATGCATGGGCAGCGTCCAGCCCCCCCCCCCCCCAAGGGTCAAATTAAATTCCGGCAAGCTGTTAACAATTGACTGAGGTTGCTGGCAACTGCAGTTTTAAAGAACCTAAGGCACATTATGTATGTTTATGTGGTCCCTTTCTCATTCTCTTCGCCTTATCATTATGTACCACTCCTGTGTAGAGCTTAAAGTTTCTGTCTAAACCGTCCTGCGCCGAAATGGAGTCCGACACAGACGGGTTTGGACTTTAGTAGGTCAGACTACAAGATTCAATCAACGGCCTGATCGGTTGTCTTAGCAAGTCTGGAGTCGCACAGAATGAAACAAACAATTCGAAATGTACAACAGTCAAGGGCATCCGTTTCATTGAGGATATTACCTCACACATATGACAGGCCATTATATTTAAGTTAATTATATTCCTGTTTTCTACTCCTGTCTCACACTGTTGAATGGTCCCAGTCTGCCTCTCTGTAACACTAAAAGGGAAGGCGGTTTGTATCGAGAAGGCAGCAAATCCCATGTTTGTTTCAGCGAGGGGGGGCGAAAGCTTGTTTAGCACTAAAGCAGTAAAGAAATTTGTTAGTCCTCACGCTCAAAATAATTTTAAGGTCGGGTTCGGGTCAGGTTTGGACAGAATGTTCACAGACTCTGGCCTAGCTAAAAAATATTATAATACAAATCATATCCCCTTTAAATGCTCTGTAGGGTGTCTCTTCTGTATATTTCGTTTATTTTCCCAGTTGCCGTCTTCTCCAGTGTAACTACTCCTACTCTGTCCTCTCTTGGTTTGCTTACATAGGCTACCATTCAAAAAAGGAAGAGAGAGTCATAGATTCCCCAAACACCTTCAACCTTTGCCTGCTTTTTCACACGCCCCAATTGGTCTTATTAGCAAATGGATAAACCATGAGCTATGGGTTTACCGAAAAGCACGTGTGTGCGTAAGCGTAGAACAAGAGCCAGCGCAAGAAGACGCTTATGATATGGATGATCAATAAAGCATTCAGCCGAAACGGTCTCATACCTTCCTGTTATGTGTTCCCACAGATTGCTAGTGTTTGTGCATGTCAGCGTCCGTGTGGGTGCGTGTGCTTGAATATTCACATACATCCCACAGGCCAGATTGCATTTCAAAATGAGGTTTGTATAAGCACGTCTTTTTTTGTTTCAGCTACAGTAAACAAGATTTCTAAGAGGCTTTTTCATAGCTTTACACTGTTTATGTGGTTAAGATTAGGGTCAGGTACACAATTATTAATAAAAAGGTTTAGATTTATTTAGGTTAAGTTTTGCATAAGATATCGATTTAGGTTAGACCAAGAGGCACGAGGTGTACTGTATATCGACACCAACCCCCCATAATTCACAAGGTGTATCGTCTAAAATGGCTTACCCCATCTATATTGTATATGATAATCATGCTCGTCCTTTTGTGGAACATATAGGTATTCTGTCACAATGTTCTGGTAGAACATTGAGGTCAGAAGAAAGGGAAAGGGTGTGCACCTCCTGTGCATGTGAAATCGGGCATTTAGCATTTTCCCTTTGATGATCAAGCCACTTAGGACGCCGGCGGCGGTTGTGTCGAGGGTTAGCGGGCGAGCCGCGAGGAAACTGGGAGATGGTGCTCGAGATCAGTGGGTATGATTACCTTTAGTCAAGAGCCCGAGCTCTCCGGCGGGATCACCACACTAAAGATAACCCGGAGCGGGTTCGGCTCAAACGGCGAACGCTAGCTGTATGCCACTGTAACATAGCAAGTAGGTAGCAGGGCAGCAATACTGACCACTCACAGCCCCTCCCCCACCCCAAATTGAATCCCGAAAACCTGCAAGTGATTGAAAATAAAAGGTCAGGTTACCAGCCGTTCACTCCTGAGTTAGGTTTCCTTGTGTGGGTGTGCGCTCTGGGTCCTGGCCTCCCAGCTGACCCACCAATATGGAACTCGACCCTTCCCGAATACTGAAGGCGACCTCCACAATGAATGCGACCTCGAGGGTGGGGGTGGGGGTGGGGGTGGGGGGGTGGGGGGGGACGTGTTTCCAATAAACTCTTTGCATTTATTTATGCGTCCCTGTATATACATGTGCCTGTGCCGGGGGGTTTATGTGCACATGCATCATTATTACAGGGTGCGAGAAAGCATGTCCTTCATATACCTTGTGTGGGTGTTCTGGAGTGTCTCAAGCTCCTACGCAAGGTGCTCGCGACATGGCTTGACAGGTGTGTGCATACAAGCTATCGGGGCTCCGGTTCGGGAGCAGACAGGCACAATGTAGCCATTGAGGCTTGGTTGGGGGGGGGGGGGGGGGGTGAGATATCCCAGGACCCCTATAACCAGAGGGCAGGTATTTGGGGATGGGGCATGTCAACCCTCCCATTGCTTCAACAAAAGAGAGCCATAAGTGTACAATAATATGGCTTTTGTGGGTAATGGGTTTTGTGACCTCCGCATTGGCCAGCAGTCATAACAGCGCTTGACAGATGTCCTTTATATCTCTTACCACGACTATAGTCAGACAGGCTGCATCATAATACATTTTACTGTTGAGGTCGGAGACTTATCTTCATTGGAAACAATGGGGAGATAGAGGGCTAAAACAAAAAATATAAAAACTTGACGTGATAATAGCTGCATTAAGATAAGGCGTAGGTGTTGCAAAGACAGCCAAGAGTTCAGATTCCTTTACATTATGCAGCAGTCTGTCTTTGCTTCCATTTATCTCTGCCATAGGCCACTACTGTTAAAACCAAACAAGCCGTCCAGAAAGTCAAACGGCAGAGCGAATGGAGACAAGATAAATGATAAAAATTTCCATTTTCATACAATGAGCGCAGTTCCTTCCATAAGTCATAAATGGGGGAAAAAAGCAACGCACCATGTCAAAGTCATGCTTTAGGAATTCACTGGAATTTGGTTTTCATTTCCCCATCTGCAAGGACAAAAAAGTTGACCTTTAAAAAAGGTGGTTAAAAATGTTCCACCTCTGTAATTAATAACCAGTGAGGAAACACAGCAGTGTTTATTCAGAGAATTTAGTTGAAATAATTTGACCACTAACACACACACACACACACACACACACACACACACCAAGTACTGGTACACATTTCTCCAGCATTCATACTGGCAACACATGCCCAAGTACAGAGCAGCCACTAAAGTGCAGGCAGGCGATGTGAATCCACATCACACAAATCACTGCGATACGTAAGCTGATGGGCTAGATATGACAGAAATGGTCACCGTCTAGCAAAATTACACGCCTGTGTGGTCCATACGTCCTCAGCGCACGTCTGACAAGAGCTTTTAAAACTCAAGACAACGGTACCGGCACCAGCACATCTAGCCATGCGGAAAATTGGACAGCCATCCTTCAGCTCGGGCATAAATCTATGGGCGGCAACACGCATCAAAGTGCAGTATAGTATAGTGCGAGTTTCAGCCAAAACTAGGAGGAATTTAATCTGTGGTGGCCATAGGCAAGCCAGGCTAAACTATGCCCTTCCAGCCTTTGCTGGGTAGTAGTACTAGTAGTAATAATAATAATAATAATAATAATACAAAGTTCCACCCGGGTGCTCATAAGGATAACCAACAAAGAGCATTATTATCCTGCTGAATGAATAAAACAAGAAAAATTGGGGAATAATCTTCAAATGATTTTGTTGTTGTTGCTGACTGTGGGGCAATAAGCCTTAGTGCTTGCAACCAGAAAAGCCCGGCCGGGATTTGAAAATGTAAAACCCAGTGGCATCTGGGTATGTACAGAGAGATGATTCATTGGGGGGAATAAATAAAAATGAAATATGAATATTAAAAAACAAAATTGCTATTTTGACATGATAGACTGAACAGGTAACTAACTGCAACCACTAAATATCCCGAAACAAGCCATCTTCTACCATACCTCATTCCTGACAACATGCGAATTACACGAACACAGTAAGAGTTACATTCTCTCCAACATTAATCACAATGGTATACACAAAAAGTACATTTCTCCATTGGAGTGACCCCAGATTCCCATGGCCTTCTGCCCATAAAGTCACATTTGTAGAGTCATATTAAACATTTAGGCCTGAGGCCCATACAAACCCAGGCATAGAAATGATAAGACTTCTTTATATTGCTGAAAGGCTTTGTGGCATTATTCCACACTGGCGGCTGATGTGATGAGATGTGGCGCCCCACTGCCGTGACGCGACATTGTGGGGCTGTGTGGAGACGGGCTTAGTGCTTCCTGAGGGCAGCGAGTGATAAGGGCCATGTCCTCATTAGCTCATCTCCAATGAGCCAATTGACTGCGATGAAAAGACATCACGGCGCGCCTTGCTAATGCTTAGCCACAGGTTAACAAAGAAGGGGATCAGTCCAGGCTGATGGAAAGCTTGCCCAAATCAGCGTCATCTCCGTTGTATTGTTGTAAATGCAACAGATCAAAAGGTCTAGGGTAGGCATGGGCGACAACATCATCATTTATCGTCCTTCACTTTATTATGACGAAATAACAATACAATACAAAATACAATATGGCCATAATGTGAAACACAAATTTGTAGTTTAAATGAATGACAAGATATGTCCCAAAAGTCACCAAGATGTAAGATGCGAAATATTATGGAGGGAGGGAGTTTGCTTTAAAGTAACCACGTAATCCTTGTTTGGATTCTATACAATGGATTATGAATTTATAATCAGATATCGTGATATATACACATTGTGTACGTTTCATGATAGTATTCCCCCCCCCAATATCACCCAACCCTTGCTCAGTGGAGGGGTAACTTTTCTATAAACTTCCCAACCCTTGGCTGTCACCAAAATATGTAAAAATCAGTCAATGGCGCCATAGAGAGGGGAATGTGCCCGCCTGCTACCATGCTACGCAACAACAAAGAACCACGGCTGATGTTGAACAGCGTTGTGTTGTGTGTAGGGAAGGTGCATACTAATAGCAGCCTATCTCTTTGAAGCAGTCTGCGAGATTTCAACATTTTCATGCTGGTGCCTTATAATTGGGCACAACCACTGGAGCCAACAAAATGGGCTGATTGTACACAGCGTTACATTGTCTGAAACTCGCTTCCCATAGTAATTAGGCAACGCTGAAATGCCCACTTACAGAGAAGTTGTAGTAATTCCGCAAAATGTCTTCACTAATTTTACACATTATAGCTTAGAGATGGGATATACATCTACAAATTAATAAGATTTAAAATGTATCTATGTTAATTCGGCATACCAGTTGGTGCGCTGTCAAAAATGGGCAGATAGGAATGACGTTTGACCATATGGCATTGTTTACATCAGTCATTCCATGTCAGGCGCATCACTCAAGCTGGCGAAGGCTGGCGGAAGCTGCAGCTATATCTATTAACAGAGCCATTAAAAGCTATTGTGCGGATACATTCCAACATATATGAGATCCCAGGCTCCAAAGCCACGTGAATATAAAGTAATTTCGGAATACTGTGAAGATGTGCAAACAACTCTTGCAGTTAGTCGCACAATTTGGCAAATAGTGAAAGACATTTGTTGCCATTATGGTCTGCTGTTGCAGACAATAAACACACACATGGTCCAGGAACAATTTGACATTTGTGATTTAATATGAAGCAATTGGTGTTTATTTGTAATTATTTAATGGAAATTTGTAAAAAAATAAATAAATCCATATGCAGGGATCCAAAACGAATAATACCCCTATTACAAATCCTACATATCATTATGCATGTAGGCCTAGTTATTACAAGTTTTTCTTGCAGGGGAGTTTCAAATATTATTTTAACAGGGAAACATAATTGGCTTCAGCCGGCTCGTGGAGGTAACAGTATAGGACACCAAATGGGAAAACCTTTCCCATACGAACATTCACAGTTGACATAGTTTCTGGTTTCAGTTTTTTGGGTCACGTATAGGTCGGAAATGAGATTTTGAAATGAGGCGCGGGGGTCCCGAGATTGGTTCAGATTATTTGGCATGCCATTAAAAGTGTATATGGTTCTAAGAAAACAAACTGCCAGTGCATGGTATCAGACACAGGGAGACAGATGGCTGTCGGAGTGGGGTTTCTTATGCATGAGAAATTGTTGCATCTGCCGGTGTGACTGTGCAACACTCCCGGTCAGGGTGAGCTCTCAAGGAAACAGCAGGAAGTGTCATACAAAACAAGCAAACAAAAGCCAAGCTGTCCAGCGTTTCCAAAGGAACCAATTCTTTTTTGTTGCTGTTGAATTCGTCCGCAGTCATCTGAAAAAGTTGAGAGGCTTTTGGGGAGGGGGGCGGCAATCAAGGAGCAAGTCACTCTCTGTTTTCGACAGGTGAGGTGACATTTGTGGTGCAAAGCCAACAATCACGAGTTCAGATAACTAGGTGTAGAAACTGAACATTGGGGAAGAACCTGTACACAGACCTCAAGACAAACGCTGGAGACATTGTTGTCATCTAGGACTGAACACTACAAACCCAAGGTTGCCAACAAGTCCCAGTGTGGCTACTGTCCAAATATGCTAGTGTTCCTAATTCATTCAAAGACATTTCCTAATTGGATGCGTATGATGGCTTGACCTAAATGCTGTATCCTTTGTTGTATCCCCCCGCACCCGTCCGCCTGCCCCGTTTGCATGCAATACAGCAATACAGAAGGTTGCAATTGTCTCTCCAGTGGCTCAGCGGATGCAGAGAAAAAAAAAAAAAAATCGATGCTCAAAAAAAAAAAAAAGGACTTCATTTCTGCTCAATTTCATCCTTTACTGCCAGCACAATTAAAAGTGGCTTTAACCGACTTTCCAATCTAAATCCCCCATCAACTGAAGGAGGCCTGCTCTACTCTACACAGTGAGAGAAATGGGCATCTCACGGGAGCGCCGTAGCATCAAGTATCTAACATTCATGCTGATTAGATGGAAGGCCAGGTTATTGACCACGACTCTGTGGCAATTCATTGGTCTGATGTGCCATTTGCTGGCTGTGATGGATGTTAAACATTAAACAGACAACATTTTATTTACTTTGCATGATTATTGTGATGACGATATTGTGATTCAAAATGTTTGACCAAACAAAACTAGGAAACTGTGGTGGAAGCAATAATAGCGGCAAGTGGCAGAGTGGCATATATTGGCCGGCACCATTTTCCCAAAAAAAAAGCCATGCATCTAAACTGTACGTAGTTCTTTCAAATGACACAGTTCCCACAACAATGGCTCAAGCAGAGCCATAGGTAATTTACCTGTGTATAGTGGCTTCATCCAAGCTGCTGGTCCAATTATTTCTGTCCAGCTGTAATTATAAAAAGGGCTCCCCAGCTGTGTTTGACACAAAGCTGGCTTAGGGAGGCTTACCCCCGACCAAAAACATAAACAAGATTACAGGAGCCTAACCTTTCACAGCGCTTGTCAGCGGCAAGAGAGGCCCAGCTAAATGGACTTGTGGTGCACAGCTGCTGGTGAAAATCCCAAATTGGTGTAGTGTCTTACCACTACACAGTGAGAATATGATAACTATGATGTGAAGTGCATACAGAAAACTCTCTCAATCTTCGATCTTATCTCTATTACTATAGGCTGTCCCTTACAGCTTTCCGTTGACATCTTACTCCTCAACTGTAGATAGCAGCCCCAGACGCAGAAACTACCAACCCAGCTCACTGCTTATGTTTGAATCCCAACCGTCTACAAAAGTGTGGGTGGCTGTAGGGGGAGGGGTAGGGAATGGTGTGAGCCTGTGAGAGCTGTGGAGGGGAGGGGAAGCGGAGCGGAGAGGAGTTTCAGCCAGTCAGTGTTGAGGTGCCGGAGGAGAAGGCACTCTGAGTTTCAAACCAAAACACCAAGGGTAATTCAAGATACAGAACAAGGAGTGTCCCTTTAAGACCATCTTTATTACTGGCAGCCAATCCATGACAAGTTGAACTCTCCTTAGTTTAAAAGCTAGCTAGCTACACACTACTGGGTTGAGCAGTTGTGTTTTATGTCTGCCTTTTAGCAATATTTAATATGCATAAGGGGATGAAACAGGTTCGTGAGAAGATTATTTAAGTGTCACATATTGCTTAGTTTGAATGAGAACATTTAAACTCTTGGCATGCTTAATTTATTCATTTAATGACGGGGCATACAATTAGCGCAAAGAAAGTCAAGACAACACTTCTAGGTCATTGAGGACTTTTGTTGCCCTTAGATACAGTGAGCCCATGGCAAACACCACAACGCCAGTTTGTTTGTGCACATTAGCCGGGTGTGGTAAGGAGACCTGGGAATAGCAATGTTCCCTCTGTCAGACGATAGACTATCGTCGGGGAGAACAAGGGGAGGAGTGGCTGTCAGCCCCCGGAGGAGGAGGAGGAGGAAGAGGAGGAACTGACGTCACAACTCTCTCCTGTATGTCACTCTGTCTCCTTGATGATGTATGGCTGTAATATAGCACCGGGCATCCAGCAGACCCAGTCAATACTACTGGGTCATGGAATGCCACACAGGGCCCATAAGGGTGGGGGAACATAGGCTACGTTCAGACAGCAGGACAAAGTGACCCAAATCCAAATGTTTGTGTGACCTCAGATTGGATGTTTTCACGACAACAGTGTGAACAGCCCAAGTCACATCCGTTACAGGTCAGTTTTTTTTAAATGCGTCAAAAAATAAATCAGATCTGGTAATAAATCAGAATTGAGTATTAAGGCCTGCAGTCTGACTGAGTGGTGAGGACCTATGTGTGTGTGTGTGTGTGTGTCAGTGCTCTGCCTTCAAGGTCCAGCTACCTCTACAGTGTACAGAGATAAGACAGTA
>JAOEHI010033781.1:11771-23726 GCA_025447815.1 Percopsis transmontana | reverse complement strand
ACACACACACACACACACACACACACACACACACAGGGTCAAGAACACACACACCATACACAACATCAACCTCCAAACCAGTGGTTCTCAACTGGTCTAACCTCAGGACCCACATTTGTCCTTGGTCATTTAGTCAAGACATAAAAATTATTAAATGTCCCAACCATTATAATTTATTTCACAAAACATTTTTTTTTTTTCACAAAAACATTTGTGCAGTAATCCACAATGTCTATATGCACTGTTAAAAACACCTAGGAAGGTTGGGTTAGGAGGGTTGGTAAAAAATAAAAAGTTAGACTTTTTGACAGAGCTGGAGCACACATCCGCGACCCACTCCACACAAGCTCGCGACCCACCAGTTGAGAAACACTGCTCCAGAGGGCCACTGTCCTGTTCCTTAAAGGTTTTATTCCTGACTGGTGGTTACACACAATGTGGCAACAAATGGTTTATGATGAGGTTACGCATGAATAAAAACAGGGGCTAAAAGATACACAGGAACAGATGAAGAGGCTGATATGATGTACCCCATGTGATCATACAAATATAGAGTGCAGTGATAAATAAAATATATACACATGTATGCTGCATGTATACTGAGCAGCTCAACCCCGGGTTTATGGTCATTTATCCTCACAGGGATGTGTTAGTGATACTGGATCCAGTACTGTGAAACTATGCTGACTTTTTACCTTCAAAAACATAGTACAGAGTGGCATTTTTTTTCATAGACCTAATTCCTGAAAGTAGAGCACAGGAGTTTAAGTGGGACGGGATGAGCACACCAAAGATCCCCCGAACAAAGCCGCACGTCAACAGTACACGCTATGAAAAGTATTTCGTACACACCTTCAGTTAAGCTCATCAAATATTATTCAAATCATTATTTTGTTTGTTCTGCCAACATAGGAATTGGATTGCATAACTTACAGTACTAAGATCTGAAATCTTAGCTATGAAGCCATCGGTTAATCAAGCCAGGAAAGAAAAATGATTACCGTAACTCAATCTCTAAAACAGTCCCTAGTGTTGATTGACACACAAGCCAACTGAAACACAAATATGGGATATACAGTACAACAGTTAGTTAGGTACCCCCCCAATTTCTTATTGGTGAAATGCAATTAGTTTTTAAATAAAATAACCAAAAGGAAATTCTCTCAAAGTATACAATTTCTGACCGTGGTACAGCAATATGCAATTACCAATGTCATGTCAGTTTAAGCAAATAAACGTAAAATGACATTATGATAATAGTGTTATATTATAATTATGAACAATGGAACTCGTCTTGCTAATTAAATGAATATAGCAACCAATAAAAGGGTATCTGCACTAGCAGAGAAAGATTTCCCTACCAAATCGCCTACTGCCCAGTAGCCTACTGATACAAGCTACAGCACATTATGATATAAATAAAAAGTTGCCACTCTGGATCTATGATCGCCCCTCTGATCAGAGCAGTCAAGGACCAAGTTCAATCAGGGGCAACATCGCAGCTGTTGAATAATGCAGCATGGCAGAAATGACACAAATTATCTGTGTTTCACGCCAATATAGCTAATTAGTGTGATACAGTTGACCACTGTGCAGCACTTACTGTTTGAGGTCTTTTTGCACTTTAAGGAAAGCAGCCTACACAGCAACGTTTTGTCGCTATTTCATGAACTGTCTGGGACTTACAGTATACTTTCACTTCCTGTTTGGAAGCCAAGATCAAAAGGTCCATGTGATGTAACTGAATTTCAAACTAACTAAATTAGACACCTCAACCAGGTAGTCGTATTACTATAGCTATCTCACTAATTACAATGAAATGGTGCAAGTCACACCTTGTTAATTCCACAGGGGCTCAAATGTAAAAAAGAGCATATATCACGATGGAGTTAATTTAAAGTAATGGGAAAAGGGCAGGGGCTTGAGCCCTCAGAGCCCCCCCCCCCCTCTGAACATGCCTGCTTGTCTTCCTTCCTGCAGAACATGACAGCACACTGAACTTTAGCAATGAATGGATGAAGCAGTGTATAGAGGTCCTGTCCTGTTTCAGAGCCCATCTCTGGCTCCTAATTGTTCCCCCCCCCCCCAATATCAGAGGGATACTCCTTAGCATAATCCGTACTGTACAACACACACACACACAATATACAATGACGTTTGTGGAAACGCCTACGAGTGGAATGGCACTTACACAATGCACATACAGCCACTTTCCCCACTTGAAGGCAGGAATGTGTGCGGTGAAATGTGTTTTCCGTGGATATTTTGACTCCTAACTGCCAAATGGGGCTATATATTAACTTTTAAACTCTAGTTTTAGCGGAAGCATTGGACTAACATAGATCAATTAAAGTCCATCATAGTAATGTTTATTTATTTGGACACACACACACACACTTCATCCTGCCTTCAACTTCCGAAAGGAAAAGGGTGTTCCTATTGAAAGTTGTGAGAAGAATGGGGGGGGGGATGTTTAGAGAGTTAGTCTTAATCAGGCCTACCAGTCATAAAGGCTGTGGAAGCCTTACCACTGTGATCCAACACAAAGTCGTCCTGTGCATAGCGGTACTTCTCTGGCCCACATGCTATGAACACGTCATCCTCACCAAAGAAGTCCTGCAGACAGGTAATCTGGAGAGAGGGAGAGAGGGAGAGGGGAGTGAACAGTGGTTGGAGACGTGTGTTTGTTTAGGGGGGGGTAACTGAGATTGTACATGAGAAACCCCCTCATTTACTTGTAGAATATTTGGATTCAAGGCTGCAGACATCACAGTTACTGATCAACATATTCACTGGCAGTTACAATTCTCAGTAAAGCTAAAGTAAATGGCCCACAAGGGTGCTAAGATCTAGTATGTTTGCAGGGTTTCTGGCCTTTCTGGCCTCTCTATTTTACGCATGTCATAAACAAGCATCTTCTCTAAAGCGCAGACTCTGTTCTTGTTTTGATTTAGATCTGCAGCGCAACGCACATTCTGGAGGCTCAAATATTACTGTAGTGGTTCAGGTACAAAACGTGTTTAAGCAGCAGTGAAATAATTACTTACTACTTATATTATTACTTACTACTAAATTGTACTTACTACTATTACTGACATGTGAATCACAACACACACTGTGTAATGAGGAATGGTGTGGATGGATGTGGTTATATGGTTGAATGTGTGAGTGTTTAGGGTGGAAGTGTGTGTGTGTGTGTGTGTGTGTGTGCAGTAAACGCAAAGTCACGGGAGAAAAGGGCGACACATTGCATTTCTGTCGCAGAACAATTTGTCTTCCGTTTCCTCGACTCCTGTGTCGTGCTCTGCATTCCTCTTTCTATACAAGACACACACACACACACACACACACACACACACACACACACACATATTCTGGAGCCGTGGGTGGACAGGCAGGAGGATCTAAAGGGATAAAGAGCCTCCATCAAGTGAGAGGAGGTGAACAGGAGGTTGGGAGCTGACACGGCGGGAGAACGCGAGAGGAAGAGTGTGCGTTAATAGCTTACCCTGTACTGTACGCTATGAAACATCTGTGAAAATACTCTAAAGCTGTAGCTATATAACCTCATAGGATCCATACATCACTTTATAATCTTACAAAAGCAAACACTACGGCACTTAAAATAGCCTACAACAACCATAGCATTTTCAAAAAAAATCATTCCCACATGCCTTATTTTTAAGACAAGACCTATGAGATTATTCCTCGATATTGTAAACAAAATGAAACAAATGTCATGAGACACGCCGGCATGGGCTTGTGCTGCATACCAGACCCTGGGGTATTATCAGCTCATACATTTCATAGCTAGAATGGATGGCATTGTGGACCTTGGCACTTGACCCTGTGTACATTTGTTGGCATAACCATAGAAACACAGAAGAACGTACTGTAGAAAGGTCCTAACTTTTTTGCAGCCTCTATTTACGGTTACATTGAGAGGAAGTATGGATGTTATCATGACGTCTGTGTAGATGTGTTGTGTCAGTTGTTTCTAAAACTAGACAATGAATGCCCATACTTCATGGTTGTAATGCCCCTCCACCCACACCAAATTAATCTTTAGTCCAGCCAACCATTCATCACAGTTTACCATGAGTGCAGTCTAAGTGCTGCAAACAAACCAGTAACTACTTTTCCATACCCCTTAATGGACTATACTCTATATATATTGTGTGTGTGTGTGTGTGTGCATGTGCACGGACAATGTGACAGGCACGCTGGGACTGCTGAGGTGAGCACTGTTCACTGGCACCAGTCATGATGACGTCAGCAGACAGGGGCCTCGGGTGGCACTGAGGTCTAATACGGCCTCTCTTAACAAACCGTGACAGTTGCGGAGACATAAATCACCTCAAATTAATTTGAATTTGATTCCATGTTAAAAGAGAATGAGATCCATTTGAAAGTAAGCCTCGGCTGACTTTAACCTGTTGTTGACCCAGGATGCACTCATTCCCACTGACCCATGGGAAATGTAGCCCCACTGTTAAGTAAAAAGGACTCAGATCTAGAAGATTACTTCAAAATGGCCCTTCATTATAGTATAACTAAACACACACACACACACACACACACACACACACACACACACACACACACAGAAGAAGTAGCTCTTCTGCAACCCTTGACAAAGTACATTTCAGTTGACAGCGTCACCACTACAGCAGTTATTGGATAAGAAGGGTCTGCTAAACGACGTAAATATTGAAAAGACAAAAGAATGAGTAAGGGTTTCTGGGACACAATCTGTTTCCAAAAAAATATATTTTGATGATATTTACCGACACTATACTGTACACTCCCTGTACAGTATAGGTCTACAGTATAGTCTAGTTATAACAGTAAGGGAAAGTAAGTGTGTACAAACAACATATAAACATAACTAGAACATTTAGATAGATACAAATAGGGTAATATTAAAATTACAAAGTGTTTTATATTAGATACATGATACATACACTCATGTAAGATGGAGAGTTTGAATATTTTTGTAGAATATTGTAGTCTACTATATTGTAGTCTAATATTGTTAGTTAATTTTACACCGACATTTGGATTTAGTCTAGTCTTTTTTCCAAGGTATGACTTTGTTAGAAACATTTTAGTTGTTTCATTTTGATGTAGTCTAGTTACAAGTCAACGAAATCTCTGATCATTTTAGTCCACTCATTGTCCTTTCAATTCAGTCATCTTATTTTCTCTGATTACATTTTACATTGATAACCCTCAACACGTTTTAAATACACTAGTGTTATAAATATCAAGAAGGTGGTCCTCGTATTTCAATAAGCTGCTCACCTGACCGCAGATAATTTGTTGCAAGCAATACAGTATTGAGCCAGGGGCGTCAACTGCATCCGGGGCTGAGCCCAGAAAGGGGTTGTTTGACGAATATTTTCGTCACAATATTCGTTGACTAAATGGACACTGTAGTCTACAGTTTATGGATGTAAGACTGCATTGTCCACCTGTCAACTACTGCCAGGATAAACAGCCAATGGCTGTCTGTCCCCAGCGCCTTCTCAAATGGGCTTGTCTCGACCAATCGGGGAAGTGAGCTGTTTGGGAGTGTGTCTTGAGGGTGCAAGGCGCGCTGTGGCATCTTTTGACTGGAGTTTGCCCTCCAAGATGTGTCACTTTCTTTCTCTTCATCTCACTGACCTTTTCTTACTCTCGCCAGCCTAAACCAGAAGGGTGTATATTCTGCCCTGCTAAACCCAGCAACAGAGAGAATACGGGTCAAGGACTGTCTGTGTGGGAATGTGTGCGGCACACAGGTTTCTGCATGAGTGCCGCAATATCGGCAAACAAATGTTTATGACATTCTGTCATCAAATAAAAAGGCCTAAAAGATAAAACATTTTATAACTATCCATTCAAAAAGTACTGTATAGTACTGACACCCATTCATTTAACTGTTCACAAAATCAAAACACCCAAATAACTGAATTGTTTAACTGAAAAAAAACAAGCACCAAACATTTCTCTGACAAGACAACTGAACTGAAATGTCACTCACTCCAAGTCATTCACAACATTTGGATGACCAAACTGGAAGCCCCATGCCAGCATGCATCCAAGTAAATATAAAAACAATGTAGAGACTCGACATGTGATGGATGACAGGCCAATTGCTGTAATAATGGGGTACCATCCCCCCCACCCCCACCCCACACTCACACACTCCAAACTGTGCTACTCTAATGCTGCAGCCCGCTCATGGTAATTAGAGTAGGATCTAGAGAGACAGACGTCAAATCCTGAATTACTGGTATTTAATAGCACATGAAGGAAATATAGTCACTGATATAGATAGCTATTAGGTCTGTCAGCTGCTCCTCAAACCAAATAGATTATAAACTCTGTTTGAACCCTACTTACGCAGAGAGACCATTTCACCACACTATTGGTTAATTCCTTTGGATTAGAGCGGTAGAGCCAAGCTGCGTGTCTAGTCGCCAGACAAGACGGTCACAAACATAAGCTGGAGGAGATGTAAAACTCCAATTAGCTTGCTTTGCATTAGCTGCATAGCCGATTAGCTACTAAATATCAACTACTTAAATTTAACTCAATCTCCTGAATAGTGCTTTTTAATGGACTTTTACTGTAAATGACCAGCACAAAAGTGACAGTATAAACATTCTGTACAAACACTGTTATATCACAATAGATATAGGGCTTATATTTCACTGAGGGACATATATGTGTGTGTTAATGTGTCTGAGTGTATGGGGAAACACCAATGGCAGTCTAGTGAATCTTCTCTAACACTCTCTCTCTCTCTCTCTCTCTCTCAAAAAGAGGGAGTGCTCAACACCACATAATGCCAGGCTGCCCACTAGCATGATAACAGAGTTATGCACAGCCAGCCTATAGTGCTTTGCAGGAAACAGAGAAGAGAGGATGACATATTTTACAAACGCAAGAATTCAGAAACACACTTCTCAACATGCATCTCCCGCCCCAAAAAGTTTTTTTCCTCCCAGTTAGGTACTGAGGAGCAGCAAGGAATCTGAAATTCTAACATTCAAAATTCCAAATGAAATTCCAACAAAAACAAAGGGGTTAGGTCTACTTGGATGTAACGGCCATCTTCATTCGTAAACATTAAACTGCCGTGCTTGCTGAGGTGCTACTATAAATTCACTACATTGCTTTTTCATCCAAAATAAACGTAAGTTTCCTCCTGCCCCTATCAGTTACACCCTTGCTCTGATTGGCTCATTACCGGCTTCAGGTGTTCCCCAATTCAACATGGGGAGTGGGCATTTATGCCCACAAAAGACATCGCCCGACGCTCAATAACAGAGCCCACCAAGTAGACGATTCCCCCCCACTGCATCGGCCGACCTGCTGAGAGACCAAACAACTGGTTGAGATCAGACACCACACAATGGATAACCCCCAACCCCACCACCCCCCACACGTGGTCTCCACATGTCGTGGCTAGCCGCCAGCCTCGTGTCCGGGACACCCTGGCTCTGTCTGCTCGCAGCCTTTGTTTTCTAGTTGTAGGGTGTTGAGGCAGCATGCCAGCACCCGAGAAACCAAGAATAAGCAGTTTTGTTTAATAAACACAATGCAGTGTTTTTGTATTTTCACCATTGGTAGGGAGTGGCTTAGTGTGCCATCTGCTGGGGCCTATGTGCGTGTGTGTGTGTGTGCGCGCGCGCGCTTGGGGGGGGGAGTCTTTTTTTTCTTCTTTGCCCACTTTGAGGGTGTAAACTGCAGCTAGACGTTTATAGTTATGTTTTTACTTGTTTTGACTCAGACGTGTGAATTTCATGTTACCGGTATACTGTACCATTTTAGTTAAACAAATCACAAGACTGGCTTAACAGCTGCAAAGGAAGGAAGTTTGATCAGAGTAAACAGTGACATAACATTGAATCCAATAATTATATTAAATAGTGTCATTTGTTGTCAGATGGTGCTGTATGCCAACATCACTGCAGAACAACAGGTGGGCATGCAAATTTCATGGCTGTTGACCCAAATGGTGCCGCTTAACCCAGACTCCAGACAAAAACACCAACTCAAGCTAGACAACCAGCAGGGGCTCTTGTGGTTCAGACTCTTTCAGCTACAGCCAGCATGTTTCAAAGACCTACCAGGAGAATATGGAACTGACAAGACATCATCCATGTCACTAAAATGACAAACAGAACTGAGGCAGAGACATTACACAGTATAGAAGAGACAACTTAAAGAATCCTGAATAGAACTCTATGGAAGAAGTCTGTAACTCCAAAGATGGCAGTAGCACATATCCCGCCCCTCCCCCATAAAAGCCAATTTTCTGCTTTATAACGGTCGATCGGAAAAACTTATTACGCCAATCGTGTGGGTGCACTGACCTTGCGCATGCGTACAATAAGTAACTTCCCATGGGCATTACCAAGATGGCTGCCAAGTGGGCAGACATTCCTACAATGATTCAGCTACTTGCTGATTATAAACCTCTAACTGTTGGCACAACACAGCAGTGCGTGTCCCAGCTAATGTATTTAGCACCAAGGCTAGTTTAAAGTATTGAGGCTAAGAGGACATCACATGTGATTCCACACTGTATCAGTCACATGCTAGCCCCAACACAGACGCACACAAATTACAGAGCTTCTGTATTATCTTTAATCAGTTTTGTTTGACTGTCTATAGCAGCGAGGCTTTTGTAAAAAGCTTCATTTTAGAGGCCCCACCATTTATTTAATTTCATTGTTCGAATTCAGGCTGATGAGGGGGCTGGATTACATCATTATCCCATCCCCACACACACGCCTGTTTGATGCAATTCCCCTCCTTCAAATATATTAATGAGTAGGTAGGAACACATAATGCATGATGTAAGATGTATTTGTGCTGAATATATACATACATAGGCCTACATATGTTTTATCATTGTTAAGAGTGACAGAGTACAGGTATACTTGCTGTGTCTTTCAAGAACCAAATGATTTGGTTTAAAAGATAAGAGTCCATAATGGCCCTCTGTTTAAGTCCTGCTGAGCGCTACATTTACAAGTTCTACCGATCTCCTTCATATGACAGTACACAGACATGTATTTGACTGGCAAATTATTTAAGGCCTGTTTTGTAAGTAGCCAAATACAAAGCAGAAAATGTCTAAGCATCTAGGGACAAGGTCATTAAAGTCTACCTTTTACAATGTTTATTTGATTTCCTATGTGTTATCTACATTTCCTACTAATGCCTAATAAAATGTGCAGCAGTTTTCTGCCATTTGAGCTTTGGGCAATTGTTGCAAAAATGGAAGGCATGTAAACATGCATGCTGTTCAATTATCAATGTAGTTTCCTGTCCCATTCCGCTGCTTCCTGCATGTATTAATGCCTGTTAAAAGAGGACTAATGGATGGCCATCTCAGGCCTTTCAGCACTAAATGGACCTGTGTCCAGCTCCTCTCCACAAAATGAGCAGACTGTCATTCTGATGACATTGCTCACTAGAACAAATGGATTTGAGAGGGCAAAGCATTGCAAGCCATTTATTTGCCGTTATAGATTTTGTTTGGGCGGGAAAATAATGTTTACGTTTAAAATACATATTATAAACGTGATTTAAATATCAAATTTAAATTGCGGCACCATTATTTAAGCTATTTTACAGTATATGCTTGCGTACTATGAGATAACTACTCTAAGTTGAGGAAATGTCACTGTAACGTCATCTTGCCCCCCCCCCCCAAAAAAAACACTAGCAATCTATTGCAAAAGAAAATGGCTATTATGTGCACTCTGTCAATCTTAAAATCAATTATTTACATTTACAGCATTTGGCAGATGCCAAATGATTTTGTTTTTTTTAAAAGATAGGAAATAGAGGAGGATGGTAAAGGACTGTCAAGGGATTGTCATGAAGAATTTCAGTTAGTGGGAGTGTTATAAAGGTAGAGAGGCCTGTCGCCGAGGTGGCAAGAGGGATTCTGAAGAGGTGAGTCTTAAGTCAGATATGATATGAACCCCCGCCAAGCAACCTCACCTCAATAACTCTCCAATGCTGCTTACCACAGATAAAGACTTCCTGGGCCGCAATGATATTTTGGGTTTGAAGGGAGACACAGTACAAGAGTAGGACATTGTTTGGTATTTTTGAAGAACATGGAGGCTAACTGACATTGCAGACAAGAAGGGCTGAGGAAGTTCTATAAATATGTGTAAACAACACTTTGTGCACTTATACTTATATTGTATAGAAGGATACAAGAACTGTGGCCCTCTGGCTGGCTTTTAAATCATTTAATATTTAAATACTCTAGTAGGTTCAAATTCTTTTGTTGAATGAAAGCAATAACCTCACTAATAATCCTGTTCCCTATACAAAATAGCATTGGTGTAACAAGAAAGTTGTGTATTGGTTGTGTATTACTCAAAATGTATCCCTTGCTAGGCCTCTTGGCTGCAAATTCCAATTTATATTCCGCCCCCCCAAGGTAAACAAATGCATCCAAAATAAATAAAAGTGGTCATTGCATCCTTGCTCCCCATGTAGCTATTAAAGAACAGTTTTACCAAAAATATTCCCTAACCTGACATGGACCATTTACTGTACAAATGGGGGTTATTTTATAATATCTTAATATGAGAACATATTTTATATATGACACGGAGGAGGATTAATTGGTAGTTGCCTTAGTACATTGGGAATAATGAAGAGGAAGAGAATAGCTAGAAGGAGTGCAGAAAGACCACACTGAGAGTGGGGAAACAAGCCTGGGGATCACCCCCTCTTCTCTCTCTCTCCCATTCCGTTCTCATGTTCTTGCTAGTGCTAGATTTGGCAAGCCCTTCCTTCAGCTAGCAAAGCAGTCATAAAACAATGAGGTGCATAGATGGACCCTTGTGGCTTGTGATAATCACACACTAACACTACTATCTACTATAGCCAAGTGGCAAACAATTAAAAATATATATATCATCTCCACCCCACCAGGGACCAATGAGGGTTTAAAGAAAACAATTGTATAGGTTATATATCTTTACTGTATGACATACAGAATTTGGCTAAAAATTCTTAGTACTCCAAAAAAAAAATGATTTTTTTTAAAAATCATAATAGGAGCGGCACTGGAAAGCCAATGACTACACCCGTTCTGTCAATCTTTCTTACTGTGTCCATGAAAGATCCAGCTTTTCTGACTGTGGTAACAGATGGGTTGGCCTGCAAAATATACCTACAAGAAACAAAGAGAAACAGATAAACAAACACCGAGCTCTTGTTTCTCTTGCTTAGTCAGCTCTGCCATGTAAAAAAAAAAAAAAGAAAAGAAAAAGACATTTCTCTGAAAAAGGACACAGCTGAATGCGTTGGCCCTCATAAGCAAGATGTTCAATTAGCATTCAGTGTGAGGGGCAGCTTTGCAGTTGAGCAGGCAGACTGGACTGAGAGATGTATTGTACAAGTGCACACACACACACACACACACACACACACACACACACCTGACAGCTGCACTTTAACTCTCCCATCCAGCATATACTGTAGCTCTAATTATTCGGTAGTGGCCAGGGCTCAGTGGGGGCTCTGATAGTGCATGTGCTTGTGTGAGTGAGTGTGCATCAATGGGAGGGGGTGGCGGTTGGGTGTGTGTGTGTGTGTGTGCGCGCGCGCATTAGGGCCTGTAGACAGGGTGGCTGCGACCTGTGATGTGATTGTGGAGGAGCAGATGGTGGGCTGCTACTGGAAGGCGCACTTGGTGCGCGCGTGTGTGCGTGCACGCGCATCGTCAGCAACACTAAGCCTAGAAAGTAAGGCTTTCTATAGTCTCTATGGGGCGCTGGTGTTTAAATTCAAATGGGTCTGCTATGCTTCCAATGCTCATCTGAACACCCCCCCACCCCCATCCCACTTGGGAGCACATTGGATTGAAGCACACAGAGATACAGCACAACACACAGTGAAGGAATCGATGTTTGCTTAGGATGGGGT
>JAOEHI010033781.1:0-11671 GCA_025447815.1 Percopsis transmontana | reverse complement strand
GGAGCACATTGGATTGAAGCACACAGAGATACAGCACAACACACAGTGAAGGAATCGATGTTTGCTTAGGATGGGGTAACGTCTTCCAGTATGTCTTCAATGGACCTGCCGCCAGTAAAGAGAAACACTTCACCGCACTGCCGCCACTCACAGAGGATGTTCTCCCCTATAGAAACACATAAGCCCATTCCATGCGAGGCCTCGCCGCCTGTCTACCCACGAGTATGGCACCATGTCATAGTGTGAAAAGAGGCTTACAAGAGGAGAGCCACCGCGCCACAGAGGGCAACACACCAGTGGAGCTGTCAGATTAGCCAGACCCGTCTAGCCTGGCTGACGGCAACTTGGCAGCAGGACAATGGAGGAAGTGAAAGGATGAACCCAACGCTATTCCATTTGATGATCGTGGTAATAATGAGATGATATTCAGAAAGGGAAATAGGTGCGTTTTAGATTTTGTGTGTCACGTTGTTTGTGGAAAACAGGATACAAGTCATACTGTAGCCCGCATAAGACAGTCAGTACATTCCATTTTATATTTACCTGACTTCTATCATCATGGTCAGGATGTGGGAGTCTAGCCTTGGTCTCCAACGGTCTGGTTACAGGCTTAATGGGTTAAACCCTCTAAATAAGATCATCATTTAATTTATAGCCCATGAGAGCCATGTTTTGTATATGTTGCTATAGCACAAAAGGTCTCTTTACATTTACAGCATTTAGCAGACTCTTTTATCCAAAGCGACTTACAATAAGTACATTTGTCATGTCTCTTGCCAGAAGTGTCTTTGTCTGCTGTTAAGGCAGGACATTGGCAGATGGAAAGGATATAAATAGCCAGCATTCTTGGGTGATTGCTAGCAACTGCACCAAATGAACTCTCACCAATGACAAATGGCATTCTATACTGAGAGGTCTGCTGTCTGCTAAAAATGTCACCTCTACGAGTCAAATCAGTGCCATAAGATTTGTGTGCATGTAGAAAGGTTTTGTATTTGTAAAAGAAATTCAAGTCCGCAAAAGAGTTTTGTAGTTTTAGAATAATTTTGAGCTTGAAGCTTTAAGTTTTGTATTTGTAGAAATTTTTAAACCTTCTTAAAAGTATTCTCAAACGTGCAAATCAACCTTTCAAGAGTGAAAAATAAATGTTAACTTGAAGCTTATGTTTTAGCTTGGTCTTTTAAATGTGAAAACTTTATTTGCACTTTTGAAAAAACCTATTACAAAACATATGAAAAAAATGGGTATTTTGGCACTGCAGTTTGGTTTGACATAATTTGCATTATTCAATCAGAGTGCGAGTAAAATAATAATTCTCAACTAATAAAGCTTTTGATACTTGAAAACCTATAATCAATGAACAAGTCAATACCAATACCATTAAGTAATTCGGCCTAATCTTTCCCAGACATCCTCTTAGTTGAAAACAAGGACGTTATTGGATTATAACCTCATAAACACATCAACAATAACCTCCAAGATTGATTTGTCTTTTAAATGGGAACTATTGATTTAATCTAAAAAGCACTGCCGAAGAGGAGGAAACCATTTGATGACTCCATTTAGGATACACATAGCTAGACTGTTACATCCGACAAGGAAGTCACCAGTCTCTAACAGGAATGACCATTGAGTTGCATGACTGTGGTAGTATCCATTCAACAGCACTCACAATCTCCATAGTATATATTTTACAACAAGACCAACATTTAGGCTTAAATAGATTTTTACAGTACCTAATGACACATTGAATGTTGTTAAATCATCCCTGCCTGAAATAGTGTGACGTGAAGTAACAATATCTGGATACATGCAGATGTGTAAGAATGCATCATAAAAATGCTGATGCATAAAAAAAATTTAAAAAAACACTTTCAGAATTGCATGTGTGAAGAAACATTCCACAGGCAGTAACCTAATCGCTGATGTTAACATATGCATGTATGCTTGCGGCTACTTTTTCATGGATATGGAAGATCAAAAGCTAAGCCATGGTAACTGGGGAATGGGAGGGGGTCTTTTCCTGTGAAATTCCAATCATAGACACTTCACCCAGAGAAGCCGGAGCTCTCATTTTGGATTCACTACAAGCAGAAAGGCAAAGCCCCAGAGATATTATCAACCAGCTACCAGAAACCATTACCTATCCACAGACAAAGACTTCAACCTCTGCTGCAGTTGCCTTGGAACAAACCCTTATGACTGTAGAGGGAGCTCCCTCAGATGTCTGTTTGGAATTCACAAATTATTTTGTACTCTGTCAACCAACTAGGATTTCTATCCTATTGTATCTTGATGGCTACTGTGCATCATTCAACGATACATATTAGATAGTAAGAAAAATGTGGGATAATATAAATAAGGCTAAGGCAAAAGAACCACCTGCACTTCAGCTGCGAGTACAATCCCAGTTTATCACACTATTCCACATTTAAATATTTAGTTTTATGGAAAAGCCTGGAGCTAAAATGACAGGACTGGGGAAAGAGACAAACGTCAAATATATAATAAACAAAAGCTGTAGACCACCCCCATCACACAAACTTCCGTAGACTTTAATATACATTAACTTTATTATAATTATTTGAGAATTATACATTTTCACATGTACTGTATGTAATAACTAGCGACTGTGTTAAACGACAAAGTGTCAAAAGGCCTTGTCAAAGCTTGTATTGGAGACGAGGATCATTATTCTCACGAGTCATTTCTCTGGGCTGCCCTGTCCATAAAGTCTTTTGTCAGTTCACAGGAAACAAACGTCCGTTAGCTTGTGAGTCAGCCTAGTATGCTCAGTGTCTAGCTCTTACACATTTGAGTGTTAGCACTTTCTGTGCTTGTGGACCTTCAATACAACACATGCATTATATCCTGGAAAATAAGTTCAAAACTGAACTGATAAACCAACAATAACATTATGCAGTACAATAGGGATGCAAAGAGGACCATATATCTACAGTAGTACGAAATTACCTCATCTTCTAATCCCAATGATCCCAAATGCCAATTGGGATAATTTTATTAAAATAAATGTCTCCCAGCTGGATGGAATTGAGGTGCTGCGAGTCAGGCATGCATGACTCTACAGGGGTGTCAGGTAGGGATCCATGGCCTGAGGACTTAACTCTGAAATGTATTCATTAAAGTCTAGTTGAAATAATTGTGGCGTGTAATTATGTTTGGAGGATTAGACAGGGTGTAATTGCCCAGACTGCTGACACAGCTGAAGCCCATAGATCACAATGGTTCTTGGAGATAAGACATTTGGCTCAAACGCTCTGGCCTGCAAATCCATCTGGTTCTCATATGCACATATTAAAGTACAAGTGTATCTGCATTCTCAGTTGAGGAAAAACCTTATGCAACCTTCATAAAAGAGGGGCTAGTCTCCTTCCTTTCATGGAACACTTTATTAAAGGCAAAATCTAAATAATGTTTGGTCCTACATGGTTTTATATTATGGCTATTATGGCTATTATGGCTTTCTAATCATTGGCGTGCAAATGCTAGCCAGGTACAGCAAGACCATCCTGATATTGCAAGCTTAATGATTTGTTAAGCGCTCAGTCTGGATAGTGGAAACTTTATTCAAAGTCATTTGTCATTGTCAAAAGATTGGACTACTTTCAACTAACCAGAACAACCAAAGTTGGACCATGATTTTCAAACACAGGTGCTAGCAAACGATTGGACCACCTTCAATCAAAGACCCACCAGGGGCAATTTTCCAAACACAGGCACTTAATTGCTGTTGACAGCAAATTAATTACCTACCTGGATGAATGGCCCATTCATCTGACAAACTGGTTTTGAATTTATCAAAATCAGTAAGCTTTAACCAGGCTATGTAAATACCAACTTTAAATAACACCTGTTTTACATGAATTTGCATTAGTTCATGTATGCTACTTATTTACAGCAATTTATATACAGTAGCCAGACTTTGAACATACGCCACAATCTCCAACAGCAATGTGGTAATTTACAGCTTTGCAGGGAGACATTCTCAGGGCCCTAGTTTTCAGGTCAAGAGCAAGCAGAGGTCGATCTAAGGTGTGGCCAATACTTTTTTTGCTAATTTTGGGACATGTGGTGGTGGCGGTAATCAGGCGCAACAGCGGCGCAGTTGTAAAAGGGTTGGATTAGAATGAATAAATTATCAGTATGAGTGTTGGAGCTGTCTACAATTACGGCCAATCAATTCGCTCCTCATTCCCTGTAACAGCACCGCGCGTCATGGCGAACTGCCAGTTTCGTGATGGACGGCGAAAGTCCAGACCGGCTAAGACAGAAAAGCTTCTCCCATCACCATGTAGTTTTCCATTGACTGCACACACATTGACTGTTTTACGTTGGTAGACAATGATACACATGCATGTATTTTGTTTTGTGATTAAAAAGATTAAGGACAGTAATCATTCAATTATTTCACGAAATAGGCCAACATAACATACACAAAAGTGGCGTGTGTGATTTTGGATGAGTCTGCGCTTAGTGCACCTTCGCCTAAAGCCTAAACATTCCCACACAACTCCTGCTTCGGCGCCAAGACGTGGTCTGACCAGGCGGAGACGCTAGCGCAATATTTGGTTTTATTTGACACCAAATTAACACTGCACACCTGATTTTGACTGACACACCCTCTACTATGCCCCTACACCTATTTCGGCGCAAGCGATGTCATGGCGAGCCGGGAAATGAGCAAACTTGCCCAGGCGAGAGAGAAAAAAAAACACCTTGCACCCATTGAAACTGTCACTATGTCTGTTTTAGCGTTAACACCAGGCTGACGCCGTCCGGAAACTAGAGCCCTTAATGTCATCAAACTAAATTGCAATACCGCTTTGTGGCATTGTGGCCTCACCTGTTTGCCTTCCAGAGTATACAGTCTCTTCACAGCCCCGGAGTCCAGCTTTATTGCATCGGTGATGTCAGTGAGAACCTGGTCAAAGGAGTGGGCCGTTTTCTTGTTGAGAAGTATTCGAACGGCCTTGCGGGGCTTCACACCACTGCGGATGACGGTGACCAGTTTGGGCTTGATGAAGTCCTTGGATTCCCGCTGCTCACCTTTGAGTGTGCTGAGAGAGGAGAGGGAGCGAGACGTGCCCGTCTTGCTGCCCACTGCCCAGTTTGGGTTGACGTTCTTTGTGTACTCCATGGGACGGAAGGGTTCGTTAGACGCACACACATAGCTCTCACCTGAATAGGGAGGAAATACATAAGTCACAAAATGGATCACATTCAAATCATTTACCTCTGATATTACCAATTCTTCCTCTGGGAATCAAGGTACCCATATATCTTAATGACCAGCTAAATTCCTACCATTTGAGAGTGAAATATAGCAACAGAAATATGTGTGCTCGATATTAGGGATCACGTGTCAGGTTTATAAACTGGCACATTTGTAGGAAATGACCCGGTCAGTTCTACAGTGGATAACAAAGAGTTAACATTCCTCAGTGGAACAAAAGGACACATTAAGAAGGCCAGGCCAGTGTAACCCTGCCTTCACACACACTGTCACTTCTGAACTTCTGCACTGGCCTCTATCCAAAGCAAAGGTTTCTTTTTTTTCTACCAGCATTCCATTGTGGCAGCTAACATGCTAGTGTTTCCCCCTTGGAGGAAAGGTCATGTGACAACCGGGCTTTGGCGGTAATTGTAAACCAAACTAAGAATATCTGGAGATTGTTTTGAAGGGTGTGTGTTGGGGAACAAAATGTGATTCTAGTGGGTCTAACTCCAAATAAGGGAGATGATGTTGGCTGTTATCTGGAGCGCAGGGGTGACCCTGTTTTAAAGTTAACTTATTGGATGTCTCATATATCACAGTAGATGCTGCATTTGGTTCAAGCAAACATTCCATTTAGCTTACCGTAAAGTTAAAGCCAGATTTTATTCCTAAATGATTTCCACAAAAGACCATTTAAATTTTTCCATTATTTTCATTGAATAACCAACACAACTAACTGATAATACTATTCATGTTTACAGTATATATTTACTAAAGTTAACTTTGATATAGGTATAAAATAACTCTAAATGTTAACTTTTAATTATGAAATGTGTGTCAAGTTAAGAGAATTGAAGGATGGTGAAAGACAGCCTTGCGAGCGTGTCCCATGATAACTGGCTTTATTAAGCTAGCAATTAACCAAAGGCTAATTATCAGGCTAGGACACAGCTGGGGGGACCTTATGGCTGAAAAGTGTGACAATATATAACTGGAGCGATCGTCAGTTTGGGGCCAGTGTCAGTATAGTAAGATGCTATTAGATGGGGACTGGTGAAAAGACTAGTCTCTGGGGCATAGTGGGGTCTCAGGTGGGACATCTCTCAGTAAGGTTAAGGGAGTCACTAGCGTGGTCCTCATCTGGAGAACAGCTGGGATCACCTTTAACCCAGACATTTTTAACCACTCCAGCTGGTTATTGCCGTGGCTTTTCTTTAGCCAATCAAATGTCACTAATAAAACACACACCCTAGCTCACATGGTAGTCAAACATAACTGGTTGGTGCCATTATGAGGTAGTTTCTAATGAAGATCTCACTGCAATGATTTTAAAGTCAATAGCAGAGGTAATCTTATGTAGCAAGGCCAGCATATTTTGGCTATATTGTGTTTTTTGTCAAGCATCCAATCCACACTTCCCAATTATCTAGCAAAATGGTTTCCAACTGACTCAAAACATTCTCTTTCTGTAACAAGCAGTCTGCCACCAGGTGTACTTTATCTGAGATCAGTAAAAAAGACCTAGATAAGTGCTCAATTGCAGCTTCCGTCACTGTTAAATTACAGGTTGCATTTCTGGAACCAGGTGAACCTTGTTGTATTCAATCTCAAATATTCAAACCCAACCAACAAGATTTTAATGAAGTTAAACAAAGCTTATAGTACTACTATACGCTTTTTGTACATTTTGAGACATATGCCAAAATATAACTAACTAAATTAAACCACTTTGTTTTCAGACTAGATTGTTAGTCTCAGCCAGACCTTGTCTGGCATTAAGCAATGTCAAGCCCCATATATCCTCAGGAGCAGCCACAAAGCTTTTTCTGAACCCAAATCCAGCCTCCAACATCTCTCTGTTCTCTCAGTTCCACAAGCACAGCAGTTCAGATTGACTAGGGGGGAGGGGGGGGGGGGTCACATGTGTGGGTTAGGACACAAAAGGCCTCAGCAGATTTCAATCAATGGAGGCATACTGTTGAGCTGCAGCGATGGGTATCTAAACAAATGCAGCAAACTCGTGTTTGCCCTGCTTTCATTAGCCACAAGGACTTTGGTGGAGACAAGACTGGATGCTGCTACTTGTGATGGGGAAGTGAGACGCCCTTGACCTCAGAGTGACCTAAATTTACCACTGGCAAAATGGGTTGCAGAAACATAAGTGGGGAGGAAGTGGGGAGATGAGGCAGTTCTACCCTTGACCTAAAAACTTCATAGCCAACCAGTCCAGTTAAACTGAGCTCATCCTCTACACAGAGACGGGCCCCATTCTTCAACAACATGAATGAAGGCACGCTCTTTGACACCTAAATGTTGGCGCTTCACTATGCCCATCCCCCTATAGAGCTCCTAGACTCGCATCGTTCTCTACCCCTGCCCCTACAGCCACATGCGCTGTCGTGTTTCAAACAAACAGCGAACTGTAATACTGTTAAAGGGGTCTGCGGTGTAGCAGAGCAACTTTGCTCTTGGCCAAACAAGTGATGCTCTGCAGCACCAGGCAGTGGCCTGTCCTAAATCCCCCCCCCCCCCCAAGCTCTCTGGGGATGGGGCAGAGAAAATGAGTGCAGTGCAGAGATGCAAGTTTGGAAGCTATATGCAAGACCATCATAGCTGAATACGCGTGGGCCATGAGTGCAGTGAGAAGTCGTGTATCCTAGGCAGAGCAGCTAGGATCTCTCAGAGGAGTGGTGAGGGGTTTACAAAGCAGAAAGCACTGTGGATAAGCACTGTGGATAAACACAAAGATGAAGGTATTACCGATATCAGTGGAACTGCTCAAAGCCACAGAGGGAAAGGGTTAAGAGGCCGTATAGCACGAATGTCCGCAATGTAAATAAGTTGTGACTGACAACGCCATGTGGACTACTTTTCAAAATTCTATACTTATACACCAAACAAATTAGGGCCTACTGTGAACAGAAAACACAATATCAGTGATTTTTTTTTAAAGCTACAGTACTGTATAACTAATCAGTGTAGCGTGAACAGAATACAGGCTGTAAAACATGAGCATGTAGTGGGGTGATATTTATAGGAGGAAAAAGGTAACTTTCTTTCAGTGTCCCAATGTTAAAACAATGAGGGGAGGTTTGTTTTAACAACAAATGGACACTACAGCACATGCTCAGACAGTCCTATGTTGGACTTCATTGGACTGCATTACTGCATACAGTGTATGAACCCTACAAGTCTTAATGATTCCACAAAGACGTTGAGACAAGAATAGTAATTTCACAAAAAACAAGATACAGTACAAAGTTGCATGGAAGTGCAAACTGTCACTTTACAGTAGTTGGACAATATGAATCTGCTGGAGCTTTTGGATAACTTGCTGGGAGATAGGCTATAGTAGGCTAGTATAGCCCTGATTATTGCAGGGCTACAGTATGTACTACAGTAGGCTACACCGAGATATTTATGAGCACTGGCTTTAGCGAATGTAATTTGATTAATTATTGTATGTATGCGTGTTCATTTGACTAGGATAATAACACGATTCCTGCTACCAACGTTTTGGTGTTGGTGGTGATGATGATTTGTTGGGAAAGGGATTTACATGAATGACCTTACCCTCTACCAATTCATCCAGAGTCGTGATCTTGCCTCCATCCAGGGTGTATAATGTGCGGACTCCTTGAGGAAGGTTCACGTTGTCCGAAAGGGAACGAGTGAGCTCCATAAGCAACGCATCCAGGGACCTAAAACGGTCATTGGATACGGCATACACCAAGCCTTTGAAGTATTTGTCCCCATTACGATAAAAACGCACTTTTTTGGCCTTCTTCTCTGAACAGAGGGATTGGAGTGTCCGTGTGCGGTAGAAGCTACAGTGCGCACTGTGCGCCGGACTGGGAACCAGACCATTACCTCTGGAGCCCGAGTGGGACCCAGAGTCGTTGGCTCTCGATGATCGGTGTGTCTTCTCTCGTTCCTCAAAATGTTCAAATTCAATACTTCTGCTTAGTGACATGGTATTCTCTTTCTACTTTGCACAAAATCCCAAAGAAAAAAAAAATAGTAACCACACCGATGAGACCTCGACCTCAGTCTTATTCCGGGCACTGCTGTAGCCTACAACAATGCTTTGGATTCACGCTGCGCGTCTCTCCACTAGCGTACAGTAGCCTACAATCAGTCAGGACACAATATGACCAATTTCGGTCGCAGGAACAAGGCTACTTGTTAGGCTACAATCTTACCTTTTATAGTAGCAAGAAACTAATCTTACAGAAAATGTAAAACAGGAACCTATCAGATTATTTCAAGGTGCACAGAAAATGAACCCCGTCTTGATTGTTGCACTGGATTGTCACGCTGAACATAATACGACAACTCACGAATATCCAGTTGGAAATGTGGCAAATGATAGCCAGCTTTGTTTGACGGACATCGCAAATGTCCTATAGTAGGCCTATGCAAGCGAAACTAGCAAGCTAACCCAAACTTCTTATGTACCGCTAAAGCCGAAAGCCTCCTTCCCTTTCCACATCCATTCTCTGAGCGCTAGTCTGCTGTGAACAGCACACCAGAAGCTGTCAAATCAATGGAAGAGGGAACGCTTCGATCGCCTCAGGGTCCTAATGCTAGCTTTTCTCCTAATGAATTCAAGTTTGTATAAGAAATAGATAGATAGATAGATAGATAGATAGATCGATAGATAGATCGATAGATCGATACTGTAGATAGATCATCATCTATAGCATGCATGTAAGTTTACACACACAAAACACCTACAGTAGTCTACTGAATAACAAGCATACATATCTTACATATGTATGCTTGTTATTGAGTAGACTACTAATGTTGAGTAGATTGAATGTTCCAATCTCTCTGGTCAAACCACCAAGGCAGGCGGGCAGGCAGGCAGGCAGGCAGGCAGGCAGGCAGGCAGGCAGGCAGGCAGGCAGGCAGGCAGGCAGGCAGGCAGGCAGGGTAGATACACCTCAGTGGGTGTAAAGCTCCAAAGGATGCTCAGAGGATGGACTGGGCCCTGGGCCACATTTACACTGCAGTTTCTTACGGAGCAGGACAAACCCAGGAGTAGTGAGGAGACTGGGGACACATTAAGCGAGTGGTTTTTCCATTAAGGCTCAGGCGTGTGCATGTCTGCTTACCAAGCCAACACTACATCCGCTGGCATCTCTCAATTAATCTTGGGATGAAAGGGGTGGTAATTTGTGAGCTCTGATGAGAGTAGCAGGCTTGCATAAAAACCTACTTACTCTTGGACCTTTATAGCACGTCAGAGAAGCCCTGGACGACCCTGAAGCCAATATAGAAGCAGGTATATGATGGGGTCAGGATACTGTACTTTAGTGGTTACGGTAGCCAACTCTCACCTGAAAAGTTGTGGGTTCGATCATCAACATGTCTGACCTGCCTGTAAGCATCCTTCAGCAAGATGCCTAAACCCTACCTGCTCCTTAATACTTGTAAGTCGCTTTGGATATGGCGTCTGCTAAATAAGAAATAGTACATTTAATGTGCAGAATTAAGTCCGTAAATGATGCATTCATAACCTACTGTACATGGCTTTGTAATATAGGAAATAAGCTTTCTAATTGTACTCTGTAATAGGAAACAGACAACTTAGGTATATTTCGCTGAGGTTAGGTAAATTATTTTATTCAAAGATAACTGATTGTTTAGTGAGTGGCACTGTTGATGCCATACAGGCTTTAGCCCTCCACGACCCTGAACAGGCAAAACACTCAATGAATTTTATTCACAGTAAGTACATTCCCAAAAGGCAACACAGCATTAGTAAAGGATTAAAAAAATCACATACAATCCTAACCCTAATCTTATAGGCAAATTAATGTTACAAAAGCATATTCTCTGTACTTTACTGTATCTCCTGAAGAATATGGTGTTAGGCGTATTGTGCGGTAAATCTTGAAAAAGTACAATGTAAGGGAGGAAGTCATTAAGCAGCGAGCAAAAAATAATACTATTCCCAAGGCGAGGGAAATCCTGTCTAGAATGACAAAGCAGAAAACCCACAGAAGACAAAAATCCCTCTTCCCAAAATCAAAAGAAAAGGAAAATGAGTCATACTCAGGTGGATATTGAGGTTTAAGCCTCTGAAAAGTGCTTATAATTGAGATTTGTAAGGGATTTATAGAAAAACATGTCTGACAAATTACAGTAATGAAACTATTTTTCATTAAAGAAACCACATATTATGAGATATATGGATCATACAAGTCTTAATGATCCAACAAAGATGTTGAGGGTGCACGAGAATAGTAATTCCACAAAAAAAACACAAGTTGCATGGAAGTGGAAACTGTCACTTTACAGTAGTTGGACTCATCTCATTCTCATCTCATCGTCGTCCGCTTATCCGGAATCAGGTCGCGGGGGCAGCAGCTCCAGCAGGGGACCCCAAACTTCCCTTTCCCGAGCCACATTAACCAGCTCCGACTGGGG